>LQNS02276621.1:3806397-3820511 GCA_001587735.2 Parhyale hawaiensis
CACCGACCATCATCTAACTTCCCTCACATCACCACACCGACCATCATCTAACTTCCCTCACATCACCACACCGACCATCATCTAACTTCCCTCACATCACCACACCGACCATCATCTAGCTTCCCTCACATCACCACACCGAGCATCATCTAACTTCCCTCACATCACCACACCGACCATCATCTAACTAACTTCCCTCACATCACCACACCGAGCATTATCTAACTAACTTCCCTCACATCACCACACCGAGCATCATCTAACTTCCCTCACATCACCACACCGAGCATCATCTAACTTCCCTCACATCACCACACCGAGCATCATCTAACTTCCCTCACATCACCACACCGAGCATCATCTAGCTTCTCTCGCATCATTTCACGGTACCACAGCCCACGATCCCCTCCGGACCCTCTGGCGGCGCAGATTTGACAAGACACCCACGTCTGCCATCGCCCAGGCATCAGCGCCTGGCCCGTAGGCGGAGGCAGAACCAACTCATCTCCCATCAATGGAAGCAATCGTTTCTATCTGAAATGAAGACCTGACGCGAGGGCTGTGCAGGCTGTCATGTTAAAGGGAGCGATTGAGAGGTGCCAAGATACTGCGAATGTGACCGGCCGTGCGAGCGGGAAGACACTTGCATTCTGGGGTGGACAACGGGAGTTGATGATATGCGGGCACCACCCAATAATGTGTTACGTATTGGTGTTGCAATAATATGGCCAGAAAGCATGTAACGTTTTCAGAGATGTTAAAAACATCGAAAGCGGTTCATTTCATATTATATTCATGAAGTTCTAATAAGGCGACTCCAAAAAATATTCGTGGTCTGTTGACAGTCGATGTAGAAACGCTGACCGGCAAAATCGGTAGAAACGCATCAAAAACCAATTATTATAAGCAATTGCAAGCCAGTGTTAAAGGCATGGTATAAAATATGCATGCCTGCTGCGCTGAAACAAGGGGGGAGTGACAAGAATACCTTGGCAATTCCCTTTTGCTTGGGCTTCGTACTCCCAGATAGAGGAATCATGATCTGCGAGTCAGTAATTTGGCAAGGAGGTTTTCCTAAAGAAATTAATTTCTGTGGGTCCCACCGCCAGCAGCTGCAACTAGTTTGGAGATCCGAAGAAAAGGGAGCCATTTTCAGCAACTGCGCAAAATGGAGAGTTTTAATAGTTTTTTTTTTAATCCGCAGAATTTGGTTGTGTTTTACACGTCTCACCTCACGGAGACGCATGAGAAATTCTTTGAGCAACTCATCACAAGTGTAACAAAAGCTGGGAGCGGAGTGGTCCCTGAACTCAACGACCTTGAAATCATTATTTTTATGTGTTTGTTCAACGACACCTGCAGCTCAGTGCGTGTTCTAAACATACACTGTAATCATTTGCATGCATGCTCGTAACAGGGAGTTGCAACGAGCTTATCATTCCTAGACGAAATTAAAATTGCCAAAACTCGGGGCTATGCAACCAAATCATTCTCTCTCTGACAGTCACAATACAAACCGCAACCGCAGGTGTACAATGGTGAACGAAAGGTATCCTTCACTCTCGTTTCATGGGAGGCGACTGATGCGTTTAATTGGCAACAGGACTATCACTCATAAAACTTCTATGAAAAAGTGAGCCAAAGTTACGATATCAGGATCGAAATACGAAGACCGTATATATTAAGGGCAGCTCGTTGCAACAGAAACTTGATTTGATGGGGCCCTCAATAATATCGTCAGCCTATGAAGTTTCCAGATCAGCTAGAAGTAAAAAGAAGAATCGTGCTTCGAATGGCGCCATCAACTAAGCGAAACATATTAGACACTCATTCCTTGCCTATACAAGAGAACCACTATAATATATACAATATCCGAAGTCGGAAATAAAGCAAAAATAAAAGCGTTCCCAATTATGGAGACAACAGCTCCCGGGTGATCAATAAATAACAGTACATAATGTAAAAAGAAGAAAACGTAGAACACGACCGTTCCCCAACATTGATATAATAACACATCTTGATAAACAGAAACAGGGTAGAACGCAAACTCTCCATATCGTACAAAGAGAAAAAAGTAGAATACAAACCTCGTCCGACGAGGCTCGTGTAGATACTAAAACATACTGTTGATATAAAACGAAGAGGTTACATTTTTCATCTGTTAAATGAGGCTGCAGCTGCAACGACCGCTGCATTGGTGGTAATAAATTAGGTCAGGGTTGGTGCATGAGGTGCTGCAGGGAGAGTCGTGAGGGTCGGTGCGAGGGGCTGTGTGGGCCCTCACGACCACACGCGAGGCCCGCAACATGTGCACGACGTCCCTCAGCTGCTCAGTCGTCCCAATGTACCTCAATGAACTTTAATAGGACGTCTTACCCACTAGCTTAAGACATGCGTCAGAGTGTGTATGTAGGTGTGTAAAGCTGAGGTCGGTGTGCTGTAGCGACGGCGTCGCAACAGGTCACTGATAAGTCTAAAAATCAAAGTTGCTAGACTCTGCAAGGCCGTCGTTACCTACCAAACAGAACACTACTGTTGATATAGTCTCAGTCGCTCGATGCAGCAAGGACAACGAAAATACAAGGCAGCAGTGTATGAATTGAACCCAGGTTCATTTGCGTATACTGTACATATATTGCGGTGTAGCGTTAGCGGCCCAGCGACGCATGGGCAGTTACCAGACTGAGAGTAGATGTGTCATACGAACCTATCCCGACCCAACTTCTTGGCCTTGTCAGTGTCTGACTCCGCCTCCTTCAATCCAAACGTGTCCGACTCTTACCAACATCGACTTCTCATAGTAATAAAATAGGGAATTTTTCACAGGTTCCTTCTCTAAGGACAAGCGTATGTCCGACTCATACTCTTGACCACTAAAAGCCGGACTCCGATTCGGTACACAGACCCGCAGAAGCGGCGAATCCAACGATGGCTCACAAAATACCTGTTGAATGGCCACCTGTCAGGCGACCGTACAGGTGAGCAGGCGAGAGTGCCACGCTACCAAAACTGCAGAAATTATATCGGCCAGTCCAAAGCCACCCAAAGAAGGCGTTCCCCATCCTAGATGCCCTTCACTTATAACATAAGCCTGACGCTGCCTTGAGCACGTTTCAAATGAGAAATATACGTTTCGGTATACGTTTCTGAATCTCAGCCCTCGACCTACAGTAGCCATGCACATGTAGGCTAATGCTTGACCTTTGTACGCTTCGTCGAGGTACATAAACCGAAGTTTTAAGCCTGCCTACCAGGGTTGCGGAGTCGGATGGTTCAAGGTCCAACTCCGGCTCCGGCTCCGACTCCAGGCCCTCGAGAATTTCCGACTCCAGGCCCTCCAAAATTCTGACTCCCAACTCCGACTCCTGGCCCTTTAAGATTTTCCGATTCTGAATTCCGACTCCGACTCCTTGATCCAACTAGTAGTTAGGCTAATGTAAACATTAGCTAAATATGCCCAAATATTTTTTTACCAATATATACACACATATTAAGCTAAAGATAGTAATTTTTGCTCATTTACAATGATATTTTGCATCATTAGCCAGATTTAGGATATTAAATTTTCATATAGCTATTTAATTATTATTCAGTAATAATTATAATGCAGAAACTGTCTTTTTAGACATGCCTAATTTTTTCGTTTGGAGAAGATTTTGTTCTGATTATTGCACATCATGGTGCAGAAATAAAGCTGTCAGATGTGTCAAGTAATTAAACACTGGTGCATTCTACATATAATAGTTTTTGAAAAGTTTTTAAAAATTTTACAAGTTCCCAAAAAATAACCCATATTTAACCTTCTGTAACTCCAAAAGAATGAAACCTTGATCTAAGGTCACCAAAATCTGAAAAGTTCCACCTATTAGTTTTATTTGAACATTTGCTTGGTGATGGTCAATGGGAAGAGTGAAATTTTTATTTTCTTTAATACTGGAGGCATTTTTATTTACTTGTCTGTCCAACTGTTTTCAGTTAATTTGTAAAATACTTAGGCCCATGTGATATATTAGTGGCGTGTTCAATACAATTAGCAAATAATAGAATAAAAAATAATACTGTCACTAAGCCATAATAATATAGTTAATGAATATAATATACAAACATAATATAACAATGCAATCGAATTAATACAGTAGCTCAAGCTTCAGAATTATCACATTTGTACCTCAAATGGATTCCATCACCATTTGCACCACTTGGGACTGTAATTATACAGTTTGTTCATGAAATATAAGAAGTTAGGATAAGTCAGTATTAGACATTCTAGGTGCTCCATTATCAATGGCAAACACATAGATTGAGCAAAAAACAAAGTATGTCCACAATTACAATTTTTTTTTCATTTTTTGAAACTTAAAGACTCGAAATTCTGAATTAATTTGAAAATAGGGAATTCTTTTTCAAAATGGGATTCCGGAGTCGGAATCGGGTTAAAAATACCGACTCCGACTCGAACTCCGACTCCTTTAGTAAGTGAGATTCCGAATCCGACTCCCCCTCAAATCCTCCGACTCCCCCTCAAATCCTCCGACTCCGGCCGACTCCACTCCGACTCCGCAACCCTGCTACCTACTGCGAGGTAGTGCAATATAACGAATTAGCTCATACGACATTTCTTTTATAAAAAGAGAACACTGCCAACGTAACAAACATGACTCCAAAAAGCTTTAGAACACATATACGTAGCATCAAGTACCGTAAGGTGTTTGTGTTACCTACGTGTAGTGCACAGGCTGTAATTTCGTGGAAGCCTCGGGCATTGTATCATTTGTATGGTAACACCTACCCCCATTCTGTGAAATACTGGTCCATTCATCCCATCCTCAATACATAGGAGGCCAGAGCAGGGGAGAAATATGACACCCTAACGTCACTTGCACGTGCAGGTACTGCCCCGTCCAAAGGGCTCCTATGTCCGACCTCCAGTCCGTTGTACTCTAATGCGCTCTTCTTACTTAACCCTGAACCTCAGCGTCCTTAGTGGAAGACATAACAAGAATGCTATACTGAGGAGAAACCGATATCTTCTCATTTGGGCAGCTTGGGGTTAAGGTTTGCTAAATCACAGAGGCAACTCGAACACGCCTCTAGCCCCTCGATCAGCGCCCAAACGTCCTTTCAGTAGCATGTGGTAGGCATAGTGTTATTATAAAGGAAATTGTTACTCAAAGACAGAAGTTGCGGAGTCGGATGAATCAAGTCCGACTCCGACTCCTAATCCTAAGCCAAGAAGCGTGCGACTTCAAGTCCGACCCCTGAGACCCCACCAATGTTTGGCGACTACGACGGCACAGCTCTACTTAAGAGAGGACAGCACAGGACAAACACAGTGCTGCCCCAGTAAGCAATTTCGGTGACCACCGTATTGTTCTAAACGTGACCAACCGGTCCCTGCGGACGTCAGACGGCCATCTATAGGTACCTATGTTGCCGAATGTCTACGCTGCTGGGCATTAGCTACAAGCAACTCTATTCCCGCTTGGGATTACAAACAAACGCCATTCCCGCTTGACATTTCAATTACGTTATTCTGGTCAGAATCTCAAATTTTGCTTGGGTGCAATAGGAAAAGCTTTTTTATTTAACACACTTAACTTCTAGCCAGGTGTCGATCGTCCACGATCGAGTGTCTTCTACTTACCGCGAGGCGCTGATGTGACTTCTAACCAAAATTCGGAGACGGTTCCGGTTGTGGCAAACAGCTGATGCCTTACATTAATCTCCTAACAGATTTACGAGCACAATTTGCTCTCCAAACAGATAAGACGTTTTCATAACACGTACTACGCTACGTACGGCTCTTACTCGCTCAGAGTACAGGCGGGTTTCCTCTTTGCATGTTCTCCGAGTCTCGTCGTAGACACGCTTGCTGTCACTGAACACACCCGGCATGTCAACTTGTAAAAAAATAAGTTAACCACTTGGGCATTGAGACTGCAGTGTCACTAAAGGTTATACTCGAGTTGCTACTGCATGTGCTTTATGCAGGTCGTAACAATGTACTGATGAGCTTCAGAAATACACAAAAAATGCCAATAGTACTCTGCATTGGCTGAAGCGATCCAATATTTTAAATTCAAGAGACATTGCGAGTCAGTAAACTTCGTCACAAAGCTTATAATGGTGCCTACTTGCTGGTACCGGCGGTACCAAAACAGATGGGTAGTCGTTTTGCTACTGATGGTATCTATAGATAGTGTCATTCTTTGATCGGCGCAACGGGAGTTGTTGCTCTTTCTGTAAACCTTGATAACAGATCCAGCAGCGAACACAAGTTCTTTGTGTTTGCGTTCTGAAGTACAAGTATAGACAAGTTCAATGACTAATAAAAAAATACTTCCAAATCTATATGAATCTAAACTCTTACATGAACATTTTCGCCGTCCACAAAGGTAAAGAGATGGACCAGTAATAAATATATATCATTCGTTGAAGTTTCAGCAAAAATTAGTACCTTTTGTTATATTTGTCGCTTTTGCTCCATTGCTATTCTTCCAAATATCGTATCCTATCGGTACCACATAGAAAATTGAGCCAACTATATACGTCGATTCTCAACGACTCTTATTTGCCATATAATAAATCATAACTACAAACTAACCATGCCGGAACTTTGAAACTATCCGATACAATATCGTAAGACTGAAGCTGTCGCGTCTCCTCGGGTTTGAGGCACCAAAATAAACACAAGCGCAAACTAATTAACAACCAGAGCGACAATAACGTAACGTATGCACAGCATAAAATTATGAACGCACAGCAACCCCATCTGCTATACCGACATATACACTGGCTGGTGGGTTTATTACCACCGCCTAGGAGGTTATGTTTTCGTCCGGTTTGTCTGTCTGTTAGTTTGTTTGTTATTCTGTCCTTCTGTCTATCTGTCACCAAGATAACTCAAAAAGTTATGGACGGATTTGGCCAAATTTACAGGGATTGTTAGTGTTAGGTATGTTGAGAGGAACAGATGATTAACTTTTGGTGAAGATCCGTTCATCCGTTTGTTTGTTTGTGTGTTTGGCTGCTCCATTTTTCTCAAGGCCATGACTCAAAAAGTTATGGGAAGATTTCTATGAAATTTACATGAGTTGTTAGGTATGTCACGAAGAGTAAATGACCAAATTTATGTGATGATCTGTTGGTTCGTCCGTGTGTTTGTCGCTGTGTTTCATTTTATGCTTGTTAGCGCAATAACTCATAAAGTTTTGGAAGGATCTTTATTAAACTTACAGTATTTGTTAGTAATGTAAAAGACATAAATGATTAAATTTCGGTGCAGACCGGTTGGTTCATTTGTATGTTTGACTTATGTTTGTCACGTTGTTTGTTAGCAGCATAACTAAAACAGTTTCGAACGGATCTTCAAAATAATTTTACAAACTATTATTGCTATTATAAGGCACAAATGATTAGATTTTGCAGTCGATACGAAAAAAATTATGGTTTCAGAGCCAATTTGAATTTTCGTTACCGCTGCCTTACTTGGCGGAGGTATGCACTCACAGAGTGCTCTAGTTTAGCTTCGTAATTGCCGCATCCTGCGGCCGACAGCTCCGGATGTCGACAAGCGCTCGGCCGAACTTTAGGACCTGGGCAGTGTTGCACAACCGAACCAGAGTAACGTGAGTGAAGCCCAGGTTACACGTTAGTCTTTTGAACGTGTCGGCAAATTGCCCGAAAGTTTGGTAGCGTCGTCGTACGCCCAACGTGTGTCCACCGAAAAACGCTATTAAAATGTTAGCCATTACGCCAATTTTCTTCGTGTCAGGTGCCACTAGAAAAGTTACGCACGTCTCATCAAAGCTGGAATGATATAAAACTAATAAAACTAGAAAGCAGTGCCTTTGGCTGATGTTCTAACGGCACAGTACAACATTCGGACGGTTATCTAAGTGAATCAATGAGTTGAGAAGACTAACGAACATTGATTTACACCGGTGTCACCTACAGCTCAAAATCGAGTCGCAATAACAACCCTATAGGTAAGTAGGTGTGTAAGAGTAGTTCTAACACTCTCAGGAACCCACTGTGACTACGTACCGTATTTCGTCGCGTTAGGGTTAGCGTGTGCAGGTTGCAGTAGACTAATTGGACATTAGTTCAAGCGCTCCTCTGAAATGGGTTGGTAATAATTAAGAATGTTGCTCATGTCTTTTTTTTTTCACGGCAGCGTGATGACGTCCTGGTGACGCACGATAGCCAAAAGAACGAGTTTACTTATCTCCGCGTCCGAATGCGCTGCTGTGTTCATCTAGATAACACAGAAATAATAAAAAAAGAGTTATTATTCCCTCCAACGTCCGAAATTTTACTAACGATACTTGCTAAATAGATTAGCATGACGGTTACATTTTAACACGTTTTTGGGCAAGCTCAGAGCTGTGCGACTATTAGCTCAGGTAGCTCGTTCATTTGACCATCGTGTAAACCCGCCTTAATTAATTGTGCAAACGTTTTAAAAAAAGCCATCGTTCTCATAGCCCATCAAATGGAAACATTCCAGTCATTCATATCGAGATATTATAAACGAACTTTTCCCCCGCCGTTGATAAAAAATTATGACCGAACATAGATCTAGATGAGAAACAAACAACATACAAGTCTACGATACAAATGAAATAATGCAGATTAGCCTACGTGAGAGAAAAATATAAATGAACAATGGTAATACAGTATAGACTAATATAAGGTAAAAGAGACCTCTAGGAATGTAGTAATAATAAATTGTTCGAACGTAGTGTTGAGTCCTCGCAAAAACGAACGACGATGTGTCTACTAAAACATTAGTAGAAATGTTTGCGGTTGAGTCAGTTTGCTTTGGCAAGCGTCACCAGTAAAGCATCACCTATCCCCTCAAATTTGCAGAGAACTCATAAGAGTAGAAACGAGTGCATTTTAATGGTCAACAAATGTATACAGATCAACGAAGCTGCGTAGAGCGTATGCGCCCTGTAGAGTGTAGACTTCGGTTTTAGTGGGGCACCAAAGACGCGTGAAGTTGTGAACCCGTTGGCGGCTGACGCAGAGGAAGATAGCAATAGCATGACGGTGGTTTGTTACAAAACACGACAATGTGTACCGGAAGGTCCTGCAGATTAGTAGAACTCCATTTAATAATCATCAACGACACCTTACATCTAGCACGGGTATTCGCAAAGGAAGTTACCGAAGTCAGTATCCGTCGAAGATCTGAAACTGTTGGGCCACATTCTGCTACCAGCCCCTACAGCTCATTATGTATATCACGGCATCGATAATGAGATGTCACTCACCGCAACGGAGAGCTTCTGGCGGGCACTGTTATCGATGTAATTTCGTTCTGCATCACTTGATCGTCAGCACTCCACACTGCTCCATCCTTCAGAATATTTACTAACCGTATAACACGTCATGAATTATGCACGTTACACGTAAAGTGTGCACGTGTTCAATCAAATACTACACATGTGTGCAATGAGCTCCAGCTACAATATTGATCCAGAGCTAGAGCAAATACAACGTCAATTTGTATAAAAAATTTATAAACTTCTATATTTTTACAATAAATGTTAATGCTAAAACCTAGTTCAGAAGCTACTCAAAATTAAAGGTAGTGTGTTTCAAATTATGAAAAGTTGGGAGCGGCATGGAGGATTAGCAGGTGTAGACGCAGCAGCCACACAACCTCACATGACGGCGGCTCGTGCCAGACTGGCAGTGGCCGCCTGGTTGACACGCGCCGTGAGGGGATGGCCAAGAAAGAGCAATGCCAGGCTACTCTTTACGTCTTCGAACAATGCAGATCGCATCATCCGCCAAATTCCTGTCATCAATATCACCTGGAAGAGGATTATTCACGCTGGATACTGCCAATATCAAAGTAAGGGAGCTATACGCAATATTGAGGGCTGGCAATTGCTCTGGGTGGAATGATAGCACATTTTGTTGAAATATTCTCGCGTGCAGACATGCTGTGCAATATTAATTGTGACCAGAATTACGGGAAATGAATAAAAATTATTTGTACACGATAATATGTATATGCTGTTTTCAAGCGGTTTTAATGAAGTTACCTTTTGTGTTCAGATTACTTTGAACTAAACTGATTTGAGATGCAGCCGGCCAACAATCATTTTGTGTGGCCGTCCTAAGACCGAAATATCGCTGCCGTTCTCTTTACATGACGTCACAGTCACCTTTTATCATACCCCTTCGGTCGCAGCAAAGACCTGAAACTATTATTCCAGCCTCTTTGGTCACAGTTGGGCAGACTCGCTGGTTTAGTGATGTCATGAAAACAGACCAACAGTAAAATGGCGTTTTGACTTGCGAGTTACGAGCAAACGTCAAATACGCCGCCGCCAGTTGGCTCGGCATTTCAATAATATATCAAATTTTCATTTGGTTCCAAAACTGATTGAGTAACGAACGAGTTGAGGAAGAAATTAATCTTTTCAATACAGCAAGGAACAGAAGTAGTTACCAGGTCTTAGAGTTTTTGCATAGGTTGCTACGCAGAAACAGACCATGACATCGTAGTGACTACTTGGTTTGCTTGATAACAAAGTACAGAGGTTATAAACAAAAACTCATGGCTGACGATATTAGCGGTTTTTTATTGCCCTTCTCTTGGAAACGTTCGTACTATACGACATGGGTTCGCGGATAGAGAAGTTTATTGAACAAATGACGTATCCCACGAGCTTATACCTACTTGGTGCGTAGGACGGATGCGAAGGGACTACTTTGTGAGAAGGGGCTAGTAGCGAGCTAGGAACAGCGTAGTCAATAAGTGACTCCCTCAATCGTAGTAGTTGGCAACCTGTGGTACCTACGCAAAGGAATGGCCTACTTGTGTACGAGAGCAGGAGCAGCCTTTGAGCCAAATTGAGTCGTATTCTTTGTTGTCAGTTCGTTCGCGTGTTCTGCTATTGAATGAATGATATTTCATCGAATTGAGTATTTTCTGGAACCAGGTAGTTCGTGGCCACGGTACAAAACCTGCAAGTGCTACTTGATTGCGAGATCGCTAGGTTGGATACGCGTACTCTATTGCCGTGATAGGCGCTTCTAAGGTATGCAAAGTTCTCGGCCGCCCTGCTGACGAGCCCCAACCATTGGCTATATTCTCCCCCTCTGCAGCTGAGTCGGTTCCAAAAAAGACCGTCTGGTTTTTCGCACATTGTGTACGGTGAATGGATTTCATAAGAAAAACTAGAGTCCTCGTGGAACTCCGCAGCCCGAAGCATAGCATAAAGGGCCCCACACACGCTTAGGCGGCCTGTCGGGCGGCCTGAGTAAGCGGCCGGACAGGCCGCCTCTGTCACCCACACACTATTCAGTCCGCCTCAAACCTAATCTCAGCTCGACTCCTCTCTGCGACACCGTGGAGTGAACAACTGAACATCACGGCTTCTCCCCTTGATCGAAACTAATTAGATTTACTAGCGTTATGATACAAATTAGCAGAAAAGGCCTGAAAGTAAACTGACTTGGGAAATAAAAATCGTAGTACTTCATGAAAGTGAGATTAAGATAAAGTTTGTTTTATGATGATATGTGGATATTTTACCTGACTTCATAATGAACAAAACCTACTGGTGCTCTTTCCTAAAGTAGCGCCTCATGTTAATTTTTTTCGTGACTAGCTCTCCAGTTGCATCGCTGTCCTTCTCTTTCAATTTCGCAACAAGCATGTCACAGGCTGCATTTTTCTTTCTTTATCGCTATAATCTTTTGACTTTACTTTCCAGAGGCAATGATTGTCCTTATAAAGTTCTATAAAGTCAGTCAAAACTTGACGCTCTTCGTCAGAAGTGCAGCTGGTGTTGTGTGCGACAGACGTGTCGACGCTGTGCTGTCCAGATCCACACCACAGTTCGCTTACTATGGCAGTTATGTCAGATTTGAGTGTTTGCACCAAACCTTTAAAACGTTCTGAATTCTGACGTCACAATTGCATCACTCTATTGTGAAAATACCAAAGATTCCTCGCTGCAACAATTGCGTGATGTAATTGTGACGTGAAAATTCTGAATATTTCAAGGGCTTGTTGCAAACACTCAAATCTGACACAACTATCATCTGTAAGAGAACTGTGATCCACACTGACACGTGTGGCCAGAAGGCTGCTTCATGTGCCCACACAAACACTCAAGCCGACTTAGCCGGATGGCAAAAATCTGACAGTGCCCGGTTCGCTAAGGCCGACTTCAGGCGGCCTGCGCAGGCCGCCTGAACGCCCCACGCACGCTCAGTTTAGCCTGAACAGTCCTGTTTTGCTCAGGCGGCCGGACAGGCCGCCTGAGCGTATCTGGGACCCTTAACCTTGTTCAACAACACTCTGGCAGGCACTGAGCTGCACTCCGAATAGGCCTACACATTGTGCTCTGTGGGCGTACACAAAACACACTGGCACATGTGCATTTTCGCTTGTGATGCGCTTTACGGCTGGCGTAACCACGGTTTCATGAGAATGTCCTACATGAAATTGGTCTGTTAATAAGTAGGATAAAAAACTAAAAGTGTTAAATTCTAATAAAACTTGAAAACACAAGCTGCCTGCCTCCTAACCTCTCAACAAAGATAAGAACAGGCACCTCATCGTCTGCGAGGCGCCAGCACCGCCAGATGCTGCCGGAACCAGCTTAGCACGATGTACTTTACTGCCTGCTAACTTTGCTCAATGAACTGCAGTGCGCGCCTGAAGTGAACATTACAGTGACCGATGTAATAGACCAGAGTACAGGAAGCCTCGTCCGTCGATACAAGCCCAGAGTCGCATTTAGCAACCTTTATCATGTCTGAGTTTTTGTTGTGCATTCTTAAGCTGTAAACTAAAATGACTCATTTTACTACAGCTTGGAAATCGAGCGCTCTGAGAGCGCATACCTCCGCCAAGCAGGGTAAAGTTAACGAAAAATTCAAATTGGTCCTGAAACTAGGCTTTCCTTTTAATCGTTGGTAAAGTTTTATTATTTTTGCGTCTTGACAGTACTAACAGCTTCTGTATTTTTTTTTTTTTTTTAGATCTGTGTGAAACTTTTTGAGTTATGTTCTGACAAACATTTTGACAAACGTATGTCAAACACACAAACGGATAACCGATCAACCCCAAAATTTGGCAATTCGTGCCTCTGAACACGTCTTACATTTACTGCTGATTTCCTGAAGATCCGTTCATAACTTTTCGAGTTATGTTGCCGATAAACATTTTGACAAACATAGAGACAAACAAACAGAAAAACAGATCAACACAAAAATTTGATGATTCATTACTCCTAGTTACAATCCCAGCAATTCCTAGAAATTGCATAAGGATCCGTTCATTACTTTTTGAA
The DNA here is from genome assembly GCA_001587735.2 of Parhyale hawaiensis. NCBI lineage: Eukaryota > Metazoa > Arthropoda > Malacostraca > Amphipoda > Hyalidae > Parhyale > Parhyale hawaiensis. The sequence continues at coordinate 3,819,723 of LQNS02276621.1, forward strand.
ACATACTACCGGGCAAAGCAGATGGTTAAATGGATCTTCACCAATAGATAATCACCTATTGCTCTCAACATATCTAACAATCCCTGTAAATTTTGTAAAAAAAAAATCGTCCATAACTTTTCGAATTTTCTTTAGTGACAAAGAGACAGGTGAAAATACAGACAGAAAGACAGGCAGATAAACTCGACAAAATCATAACCTCCTTGGCGGAAATAATTACGAAAACCTTAGGAATGTACAGGAAAAACGAGTTTCGTTTTGTGCTTCTGTTTTTTGAGTTCAGATCGTGCGGTTTTTAGCTACATAGAGAAACACCACCTGTATTGCCAAGCATGCTAGCAATCAAAAAGGACGTCAGATATTTTAACAAAATGACGCCATATCTTGACACTCTTCGATCTCTCGGTAGCAATATGTAGGACCTCAATAATGCACTGGAGCACGGTGTTAGATGTCTTACGCACAAGCATACTAAATTGAAAGTAGCTGAACAAACTGTTTATTTAGGAACACTAGAAACCATAGCGAGTTCGATTCTAAAAGACGTGGAAACCATGTGGAGGTTCTAAACACCACTAACACAGTCCCCATGACAGAACACACACAAAAAGCAACTTGGAGTGCTCAAGCCCTAAAGTAATAATAATTACTAGCGGGACCCGTGGAAATTCCACGGTCGGTTAGTTAATGTCCTCACTTTTTATAATGAAACAATCAAATTTTACGCTACTATAACTCACTTTAGTTTACCTAATGCAACTTCTCAACCTAAACTACCGATGAATAGCG
>LQNS02276621.1:3822614-3859962 GCA_001587735.2 Parhyale hawaiensis
TCATTGTAAATGACGGCATATTGGGTTATTAATGACTGGTGCACGTGTGCGATAAATGACGGCAGTAAGTTACCCCTTCAGGAAAACCCCCGCTGGCTTCCTCATTTTTCCCCTATCTAATACTGAAGAAAAAGATTCCAAGGTACTACTGAAGAGAGATATTCCAAAGTACCCGACTTTTTTTCACCATTTAAAATCTGAATTTTCTCAACTTGATGACTGTACACTCAACTTGATCACTGCACACTCAACTTGATGACTGTACACTCAACATGATGACTGTGCACTCAACTTGATGACTGTGCACTCAACTTGATGACTGTGCACTCAACTTGATGACTGTGCACTCAACTTGATGACTGTGCACTCAACTTGATGACTGTGCACTAAACTTGATTACTATACACTTAACTTGATTACTGTACACTCAACTATCCAAGGTACAAACTTTTTTTTTCACCATTTGAATGAAATCTGAATTTTCTCCTATCTTATTCGCATAGAGCGTGACAGGAAAGATATAAATATATAAATAAATAAATAAAAACACGACGTGAATTATTATATAGTAGATGTTGTAGCGATAAGATGTCACATGTCCAGAACGTAAAAACGTTTGTTGAGTGTTCCCCAAAATTTATACAAGAAAGGTAGCCATAAGACATTGTGTGTCCAGAGCAAGAAAAAGCAGTGTGCAGTGCCTATACATCATCTCGCACCGCGATGGCATATGTCCAGAAAACAAATAATGGACTGCTTGCAATAATAATAGTAATGAAGCCATACAATGCCACGCGTCCAGAACACAGAAAACCGTGAGAGGACGAGACAGGGAGATACTTTTTGGAAAGTCCAGAACAAGACAGGAACACATCCACTCACTCGCCGCAAATGGGACGACGCCTCATCAATATCCGACAAAAATTGGAGTGCGGGGCCGCACTGACAGGGGAGGGAGGGGCGTACCAGCTCCCGGTGGGACCACTCATTACTGCAAAGAGGTCCAGCATGAGGGGTCAGTTGTCCCTACGGGGGGCGCGATCTGCGGACCAAGTGGGACAGCATAGTTCACTCTGCCCCTCCTGGAATACCGGCAGTGCTCCGGATCATAGTGTACGATACTATCTACCGTGTGGATATTACCAATCTTTGTTTTTAGTTTATGCCGCACATGGCGGTTTTAGGTTGCACTTTTGAAAAGAAGCAATGAAAGTCAAGAAATTTTGACTTTGCCCCTTGGAAGCGTACTGCGTGCCAAGCCCACTTGATTTGACTTGTCCTGAAGTGCAGGCAGCAACTTTTGCTTCGTTAATTTTAATCTTGTTGCAGGTGTTAGAAGCAACCGGATTGTGTTGACCCGACTGGAAACTCCATTTTGCGAACTAAGATTGAATTTTTGACAGCCTCACGCGTATTCGATAAAGGGCCGAAGCCAGCGCACCTGCTTAACGTTTTGGAGAAGTCAGGTCTAGAAGGTCTAAATTTGCAGGCTAATCGAAAGCGCTCTTCATATTACTCTCCCAGTTAAATATTTCTGCGAACTGCACCGCGGCTTTTCTGTCCAATTTTAATAGGTTGAATTTTCATACCGTCAATGCTAAATGTTGACGGCACGGGTTATTTTTGAATTTGAATGTATGTTTTGTATCGAACTAGCTCTAAACTCATTTTAAAACTTATTGATTCCAGCAGCAGCTTTGAGTTTTTTTCTTCTTGCTAGTAATAGTCGAATGATTCATCTTCCAACTAGTGTTCCGCTCTATCAGCAGTTTTAAAAATTTTTCCCAATTACACAAAGTTAGTGTATAAACCGTACACCGTTTTAGTTTATTGCGTAAAAGAAAGTAAGCATTTCAGCCTCTTTCAATTATACTCTGACCATTTTATGAATGAAATTCGGTCGTGGTCAAATTCCTCTATGGCGGTGCCAATTCTATGTTTATATCTGAGATTTTGTTCGGCCCATATCGTAGCCCCGCCCACTATCTGCATAAAGGGAAATCTCAGAAATATCCATATTATTGGCCCCGCTGTAGAGGAATTTGACCACGACCGAACCGCCTTCATAAAATGGTCAGACTGTAGTTAGAATAAACGTTGACTTTTGCTTTATTTTTAATTAGAAGAATAGTAACTCCAGTTGAATGTTAAGCAGTTTTAAGTATTTCAAGAAATTTATTACCTCTAATTATTTATTTATATTACGATTTAAAAATTCATAAAAGCTAGAAATTTCCTTCTCCTCACGTTATGGTGTTCTTTTACGCCATAAAGATATTGTTTGAACAGCTAGACAGCTCTGATTATCCATATACTTGTTTACACAGTAACAAATATTAGCATACCAACGTCAACAATATGCTAGCACACTAATCTTCCACGTTATCCGATGCATGCAGAGCGGAGTGAACGAAAAGAAACAGGCACCAAAGTCAGCCCGAGTTTCAACCAAAGAGCATGAAATTTATTATGCATATTCTAAGCTCTTTGTTTCAATGGCCGCATGCAGAGCGGTGGAAATGAAAGAGACGGGCACCGTAAGCTCCAACAGCAGTAATACCAGCCAACTGTTGAATAAAGAGAAAAACACCCAACTATAAACTCAACCGGTAGGAATGCAAAAGCGCTCTTAATTTTACTTGAATGTTGTGCCTACGATGTGAGATGAAAATGTTAATCTTACTGGAGAGTATGTTATGCTTGCTGTGTTTGAATTGACAGAATTGTCGTAGTTAATAGATTTTGGCAGCATTTGCATCATCTAGGCAAGCTGAGATGGTCTTGCAGTCAAAAGGTCCAGCACGCTCAGTCCCGTAGCCCCGTACTCAATGAGCAAGTTAAACTTAAGCCGTGTTCGTATGTCCCTCATCGTAACGCGCTCACTCAAACTAATGGATGAGGCGCTTTGATTTCATAAAACTGCAGCAAACGCGGTAGACTGGAGGGTGAAGCATGCTCTTTTCTGAACGCGCTACGTCATTCAAGTTCAAAACACAGAACTATAAATACTGAATTTATCCTCTATAGCGTTCTCAAATCATGAAAATGTCGACAAAACTGCTTTTTTATCGACATTATAATGATCAAAATCAAGGTACTCCCGTTTAACACAATAAAAACTACAAAACCTAAAAATGTTGTAAAAACACGGACACTATTTTTGATTTGGAAGCCCAGCTGATTGCTCTGTGCTGATTTCTCTGCTATTGGTTTATCAAGCTATAAATATTTTGGAAATAGGCTGTTCTATATACCGTACCACACCATACAGTACATTGACTGGACACTGGCCCCTAAGGCAGATTTCGGTCCCGCAATTGGGCCTGACTGCGCAGTGCTGCAGACGTATTTTTTTATGTTCTCTCATTACTTTTTCATACTTTATTTAGGCTATTTGACTGACAGTAATTCTTTTACATTCAGTAATGACTGGCAAACCTGTACATACTGTACTTCTAAAACTTCTCTACGCAACAGATTCACAAAATATTAAGGCTTGAAGTGTAATTAGGTAGAGCAACTGTTTATGACATCTTTTTGATACTAGCAGTAAGCTTATTTCTCAATAGTTAGTAAAATAAACAGTCTCACGTTGTAGGACAGAAGCTTCTCAAATTCGTGGTATGCTCTATTTGTCATGAAATGCCAAGTAAACAGCTCATGAAAATGTTAGTGAAATTTATTAGGTAGCTATGCGGGCTCAGCGAAAAAATCAGAACAGACTGCAGAGCTGAAGGGTGAGTTGGGACAGCTTGCAACCATGAAGTGATCTAGCATGGGAAGCAGTGAAGTGATATAGCATTGGCGGCCATATAGTGATCTGAATGATAAAGCACTGGCCGCCATGAAGTGATGTAGCATTGACAGCAGTGGAGTGATATAGTATTGGCAGCCGTGAAATGAGCTAGCACTGGCAACCATGAAATGATGTAGCATTGGCAGCAATGAATTAAGTGATCTACCTAGCTTTAGCATTTGGCAAGTGTGAAGTGATATTTCATTGGCAACCGAGGAGTGATGTAGCTTTGACAGCTGTAAAATGATATATCATTATCAGCCCTGAAGTGATGTAATGTAATGTAGGCCACTGTGAAGTGAAGTAACTCCGGCAACCATGAAGTGTTTCAGCTTAGGCATCCATGAAGTGATTCAACTTACGCAACCATGAAGTGGTTTGACTTACGTAGGCAACCACGAAGTAGTGTAATATACCTAGGAAGTTATGTGTAATGATATTGACTATCACGATTTGCAGCTTTAGATGTTTCCAGTAATAAATGGCTGTATCAGCCTAAATTGTTATGTTTTATTATCATTTACCGGCTATCTTGGTATCTTCATCTCATAGTGAAATATGTATTTTTAGCTCATTGCTACCAATGTAGTATTACTGTGGTTTTAATTCATTTTTTGAACATTACTCGTTTTCCTTAACCTCCCTTTTATTGCGGCTATTGGGATGAGGTCTACCGAAAGCCCTAAATAAATAAATTTCTGAGGCTATTGCTTCAAATCACTTATTGGAAAAAAATTCAATTGTATGTGATGTTAAAGTACATTACGTGTAACATCTATGAGTCAATTTTTTCTATAACATTTTAATATTCCTAGAAATTATGATGAATTTTCTGTTATTGTTGATGTCCTAAGGTATGATATAAATCGCCTACTGAAGATATATGACTGTGAATTTAGGTTCCCTGCTCTGCAACGCATTCCTTATGGTACAACGAAAAAATCTATCTTTGCTTGAGGTCTCAGTGGTTATCAGAACTCATTTTATTAACACTTCCGTAAATCGGGGTACAGGCCCAATTACGAGAAGCCCGATTTGAGTGTCCAGTCAATGTATGACGTGTGGTCTGTGTACGAACAATGTGATAACTTACGCTCACATAATCACGCACACAGTTAATGGAACCAGGCATTCAAGGTGGGAATTATAATAGCTCCAGAACGATCGAGATCCAGAAGCTTCGTCCCGACATGGGCATCACAAATAACCTATGCTGCACCCAGGTCCATGATAACGACTGCGATTCGTTCAAAAATTATAAGGCTTTTACTTTGAAAAGTCATCTCAACATATGAAAAGTAAAACGTGAAAGCTGCATTAAGTAGCAGAAACTTATCAAAGCTGGCAGAAGGAATAAGTAAATCGCGCAGCGCCCCCCCCCCCGTAAACTTCCCTCCTCCCGTGTTACCGATTCCAGACTGTGAATGTCAATGCTGCGAGGACCCGAGAAGACCCTCTGTTACCATTGTTCTGTTTGATGAGTCATACAGAGGGAATTCCTTATTTTTTTTACTTGCAGACCCAAAATTTCTGTATTTTTATACAGAATACTGTATTAGAAGAATTATGAGAATGAGGCCTCATTCCTGTATTTTAAATAAATGTACTTGCTCGTTGAAACTATATTTATAAAATCTACATGTGCATCACTAATGGTTTCACTGCGAGAGACACCAAGCATGGAAGTGCATGGGGTCTTCATAAAGGGCGCACATGCTGATGCCAACACTTCGCAGCCCATGCAAGCCGCCGGTAAGCTTATAAATTAAAAAAATGTCTAACTAGAGAAAGTCAATCCCACTGGATGGTAGCACATTCTCTCGCTTCAATGTAACAGTGAACGGTTCGGCTGTGGGTCAGTGGAATGTCTCGCCAGGAAAAGTGCCAACCAAAACATAACATTACTTAATTGCGGGCAAACCGGTAGCCGAAATGCATTTTATTTTCTATAGGGGGGAGGATTTTCCAGACAAACTTACTGTATTTTCAGTGCCATTCGGACGTGTAACTTAATGCAGATTAGAAAAGTAAAAGCCATCGATGCAACGAGACGGGCGATAACGCAAGTTACACTGCGCTAGAAATGCTCTATCAAGCAACAACTTGTGTTGGTAGGCAAACTCTGAACTGCTTCCTGTCCAATGAGGAAGACGTGTCCATCATTGCCACTCCATAGACCACCAAATTAACATTGACCGTTCGGAATAAATATGTCAGACCTTCACTTCTTAGTGAACTACGGATGACACGCACTTAATGGTGTCGTTGTTACGACAAAACGAGATAAAAATCATGTTGCTCCATAAATGGCGTTTCAATGAGCGTTATTGCTTAATTTTGTTGAAACCTACACTATGTTGAGCTTTTATGAGGTAATTGAAGCATTGATGCTATGAATGTTAATGTGAGAATGCGATGACCACAGAGAACTGGGCCCATTGAGGGTCAGTGAAGGCCAAACCGACTAAGGGCAGCAGCGGGCGAGAAGCGTATTGACTGCCAACGGCTGCCATGGAAACGCTACCAGCGCAAGCGCGCCGGGACCCCCCTGCTCCATCCCCCCTTCGGGATCGCGCCCGCTAGTGCTTCTATCCCCTGCGCTGCCTTAGCTCCATCAAGGCTTTTCTCCTTTCATGGTAAGTGGTATTCACTCTCCTCAAATCTTACCGCATAATATATCATTTACCAATGCACTCTTGCTTTCCTTCGCTCGGCCGAGCGTAAGTGCAGGGGCGGCGACAGCGCCAGAGCTTTGGCAAGGCGGAAGTGTGGGCAGCATCGGTCGGACCCCTTTAGTGCAGCGGGCACAGGCGCGTATCTGCGACACCAGGCGCTTCTCCGTCATATTGTTCGGCGGCCTGCAGGGCTCTCTCTCTGTGTTGCCTGCTGCCTTGGTGCTGCTGCCGTGCTGCTGCCGTGCTGCATTGCTGCTGTGCTACCACTGTTACTGCTCCCACCGTGCTGCCATTGTTACTGCTGCTACTGTGGTGTTGATGTTGCTGCCGTTGATGCCTTTATGGAAGATCTAATAAAGAGTTATTTTGTTCCGGAATATAGCTTCTCAAACTTACGTAAAAAGGCTTGATTGACGACTTCGTTGTTAGTTGTTCATCTTTTGTATTTTTGGAATCACAGTGATAGTTGTAGACACACAAGATGACTCGGTTAAAATTCATTACAGGGCGATAAATGGTCATGGCAATGATGTCATGACGTCGCTAACGGACTCTACTAGGTGTATAAAAAATGGAGGCTAGCGGGACAAGCTACAGGGCGACTGGCTGTCAGCCCTCCAACCTCAAAACTGGTTCCCTCAATTCGCACGGGCTAAACCCTCGACAGTTCGGGTTCAACTTCCTCTACCCGCATCGTCCAACGCAAACATTTCTATCGTAAAAACGGCCACTCCTACATACGCTTATTCGTTACTGCTCAGATTACGTCATCGAGAGTTTCATCACAGGTACTCCCCACGAGGGTGTTGGGCACCCGCATTGGTTGCCTCCCTCGTTTGAGCAAGCTTCACCTATATTATAGCTGTCCCTCGATCCTTACCAAGAAAAGAATTAAAACTGTAAATTCCTCACTTAAATATCAGTTACCAGCAGCTTTTCACGCATCATTTGGTTCACCAACGGCGAAATTAAAGCTTGGTTCGCGTTATAGATTTTTGTTCAGAACCCATTAATTTCCGACCACAGGTTGTCACAGACACAGAGCTGCGCGACCCTTCTTACAATCAGATACCTTCTTGCCCTTGAACTTGTGATACGCTTTATCCTCGCAGCTGTTCTCTGCTTCGGTCAAGTCGTTAATTATAATTGTCACTGTTCCCCCTGCTTCCAACAGAGTGGAGTGTTCTATACTTCGTGAAAGATTGTCCCCGGCTGTTCCACTTGTGAGGAATTATTTGAGATCAAAATGTTTTAGTAAGAAACCGTGCCAATTATTTCGCTTCTGACGCGCGAATTATTAACTGACCCATCATAACGTATATATGCATCACGACGTCAACTTTCGATATTTTCCTCATGATATACCGATACTGATTGCAGCTTTCCGACTACCACTAAAAAACATGATTAACATTAGGTAGGGTCGGAATTGTTAGAATTTGCGGCAGGAATTCTTATGATTACGACGCTACCATTGTTACTGCTGCTACCGTGCTGGCATTGTTACTGCTGCTACCGTGCTGCCATTATTACTGCTGCTACCGTGCTGCCGTTGTTACTGCTGCTACCGTGTTACCACTGTTACTGCTGCTGCCGTGCTGCCATTGTTACTGCTGCTACCGTTGTAGTAGCGGGGAGAACGTCGCCGCACACTTCCTAAATAGCCAGGTGACGATTTAGTTTTTATTCCCTGGCAGACCATGGCAGCAGCGGTTTTTGAAAGGAGATTTAGTGATAAAATAAGGACCAAGTTTAAAAGGTGCAAAAACAGGTGCTTTCCAAAGCGAATAATCGAAACGTTAGAATTTTATTTTATCTTTATAATTTCATTTATCTTTTATCGACTTTCTTGTTCATTGTAAATACGAACTAGAGCACTCTGAGAGCGCATACCTCCGCCAAGAGAGGTAGCGGTAGCAAAACATTCAAATTGGCTCTGAAACCATAATTTTATTTGCATAAACTCCAAAATCTAATCGTTTGTGCCTTTTTATATTAATAACAACTTGTTCAATTTTTTTTGAAGATCCGTTCATAACTTTTTGAGTTATACTGTTAACGAACGTTATGACAAATATGAGTCAAACATACAAACGAACTAACCGATCTGCACCAAAATTTGATCATTTATGTCTTTTACCATTACTAACAACTCCTATAAATTTCATAAAGATCCATTCCTTATTTTTTGAGTTATTGTGCTAACAAGCATAAAATTAAAAACAGTGACAAACTAACGAACGAACAAACGGACTATTACCAAAATTTGGTCATCTACTCTTTGTTATATACCTAACAACTTATGTTAATTTCATCAAAATCCATCCATAACTTTTTGAGTTATGGCATCGAGAAAAATGACGCAGACAAACAAACAAACAAACTGATGAACATATCTTCAACAAAAGTTAATCATCTGTTCCTTCTAACATACCTAGCAATCCCTGTAAATTTCATCTAAATCGGTGCATAACTTTTTGAGTTATCTTGGTGACAGACAAATAGACAAACAGACAGACAAACACGACGAAAACATAACCTCCTTGGCGGAGATAATGAACGCATTGCTGCTAGACACTTGAAAAAGACTATAAGGATAGAATTTTTGCTTAGGACACACTCGGCATTTACACGGATGACTTGAAGCAAGAATGCGAGCCTCAGACGTCATTTATGCCACGGTATCTATGCTACCGATTTTAAGTAGGTACTGAAACTGCACGCGAGCTGCACATTCGAGCAACCAGTTGGGAGTAGAAATGCATATGTGTCCCCGGCATAAGAGTGCTACTGGAAGCTTCAGATATCTTCAGTGCTCCGATTTCAACTTAGGCAAGGAAGAAGTGCATTCAAATAAAAGGTCGTCCTATACTTTGCAGTAGATTCGATATACAGAGAAGGTAATACTCGTACAAATCAGACGCGATGGCAAAGCTAAAAAAAAAAAGCTTTCGGTATCTTCATTGTTTGAATTTCAACTGTCGATGATAAAGATACGTTTGCCATCAACTTCAACCTGGTTCATGAATGAAGCTTGACAGGATGACCACAGCCTTCAACCTGGGCCAATATTCGCCTGTTTTGTTAGAGAGTGACAGAAACTGGATAAACAAATAAATAAACAGATGAAAACACATATCGGTCTTTATTATATTATAGACTAGACTGCTGGTGACCCGTTGGGTCCATAAAAAGATATCCTAGGTATTTCATTTTCTTCTGCTCAGTTCGTGGACTTGGAGGAGGTGGTGTCAGGTTTTTTAAGTATATACAACATACGGAAAGAAGAATATTTTTCCAAAATAAAAGCACTGCCGAAGAGTAAGTGCATCTTGATATTCCTTCTAGCTTTAAAAACAGTTGACTGATGCTTTTCTTCTACCGTTTTAGCTGATGATACTGGCCACACGGTTAAATTTTCAGAATTTCGATTCTTTCGTACACTCGATGCGTATAGCAATCGGTATCCAAGTTACGACTCTCTTTAAGTATCCATCTCGTCCTGACTCTTGAACTATAATACTTTATCAGCATGTTCTGTCAATTTGCAGGTGTTGCAAAAAGTGGCTGATGTGATAGTGACTACTAGAATTTAGCTCGTCAGGAAACTGCCTCAGAAAGCCACAATGAACACCCCACCGAGCTCTCATGCAACCCCTATTGTCAACCGTATTAATATAGTCCTATTAAATCATCAACGCTCGACGTTCTTGCTATCTTATAGTGAAGCAAAAAGCAAAAAAGTAAGCAAGCAATAGTTTTGTGTTATAATTATGTAGTTAGATACTCCACAGTTCGCTTTATCTATCAGAGATCTGGTGAGACTGCCAACAGTAGCTCAAGTGTTAAGTGTTTCGTTCCAGTCATTCACCAGATGGATAGGTCATAGATATTTAGCTGTTTAACTCTTAGATCAGCGGTATTTCGACTCTGCCTCGTAATTTTGTTAAGCGGCTTTGGTTGATCCCCGCATCGTGAAGCCTGTGGAATATTTTGTCGTCACTGCTTTGCTACAATCTTTGTTCTAAACGCGTATCTTATACCGGGGACACGTATGCATTTCTAGTCGAGTCTCGCATCCTTGCATAAATTTGTCTGTATATATATATATATATGCCTAGTGTGTCCCCAGCATTATGCTTCTTGATTCTATGTTTCTTCTCGCAGATAATTTCATTGCATCAGTTATTCTTCCAAATTTAATGCAATCGTCGACGAAACTACTTTCGCTAAGCAAAAACCATTGGGCGTATATGATATCCTATCGTGTCCATGCTACCAAAGTGAAAATATTATTTTGAGTGTTGCTGAATGACCTGCAAAAAGCATTAATTTTTCTCTATGTCAGAGAAAGAGAGAGAAAAAAATAGTTTCGATACTCAGCAGTTTTGAAGCCGAAAACGCTCGTCTCTCTATATTTTTAAGTTAGTAAGTTAGCAATTGTATTAACGAAAGTATGATCAATGAAGAAGGTTCATCAGAAATTCTTTGCTATCACGTTTGACAGTACGGGCATTCTAATATGTACTTATAAAACTCTGATAATCTTTTTTTTTTCTTGTATGCTGGCTTGTATGTCACGTGCACTCAATCTTCGTTATCATACATAGGAAATAAACTGAGAGAACTCGGAAATTCAAAATATACTTAAATTTTTTATTTCAATCCACTAATTAACATAGCTCTGTGACCACTGTACTGAATACCGGATAAGGCGCGGCTGTGCTTTTATTTCAGAAAAGTATTGGTCTCACTGTATTTTGGATCAACAAAAAAAAAAATCATTTAAGAACAGGTTTTTAGTGACCCAATGGGTTACAGGCAGTCTAGTTCGTTCTACATAAAAATACAACCACCTGCCCGGTAAATATATTCATTGTTGGTTGCTTCGTTAGGTAAGACACCGTGACATATGGCGGCTAGGCGTCACATTACGAGCACTACGGACCGGATGATACAACACGGGGCCACTCAATAGGTACAAGCTGTAACCTGAAGGCTGAAGCGCACACCGAAATCACTATACATACCATGCAGGAAGCAATGTTAATGTGATTTTTCTGTTGATGGAAGTTCCATTATAAGGGCTGGAAATTTCCTAGCTAACTGCACGTAGCTTTAGAAGTCTCCGACCTATAGCTAGTGCTGAGGCCACACCACTCAATCGCGGGCACAACTTATTAGCGGAAGTTCAGGTAGCACGTCGTCCCGAAACACAGCGAACAATGTACAAGTTAAAGTCCAAAGTGCGATTATATGTTTTTGTCACGACATTAGATGGACTTGGAGGAAAGAGGACACTGCTCTGACGGAACTACACCAAGGTTATGGATTGATTATTTTGTATAAGAGCAGTCCCTGACTTGAAGACCGACTTGGGTCTATGCTGACACCACTCCCACGACAGCCGCGCCGGGGACAGAACGCCGGCTGGAAATAGCCGCCTCATTATGGTGTTGAGTGTCGCTGTGTGGCACGCGACCACAGTGCGCGTCACCAGGCGTCTGACGTCATCACGGCCTTGGTTGCTCCACAAAGACAATTTTTCCCTGTTGATCATTTTTGTTCGATATCAGGTAATGGACCGAGGTGAATGCTGCACAACTGCCCATTATTTGTTACACTTTCAATGGAAGTGGGATAGTGAAGGAAATTTTTTGAAAAGTCAACACTTGCCGACGATGTAGATGCACATAAGCAAGTTGTAGCTACAGGTTTTGCTAAATAACCTTTTAATTGAAAGGATAAGACAACAATAACAGGAGTCCTCAAGGATACGTACAGCCTGCAGCATGGCACAATGCCACGCGACAACACTCTGAAATACCGTACCGTTAAAAACTAAGGGACAAATTTCCAAAATGGCATAACTTTTTTCTAACCATACCAGGTACTTCTTCTTCTGTACACTATTAGCCAATAAGATGTTTATTATTGTGTTAAAATTTACGACATGTATGAAGGATAATAAAAAAGTTATGAACGAAAAGCTTTTCTCTTTCAATTTATAACGTCCAAAACTTAGGGACAAAAAAAAGAAAAATTTAGTTAATTTCTTATTCAGTCCGTATTTCTTTATTTTCATCAAAGACAAAGTTTGACACTACCATTTGTAAACATTTCTGTTCTTTACATGATGGCACCACGCCAGAAAGTTGATTATATCCTGCGAAAAGATATCACCAAGTTGCACATGAATAAGTTCACTATTAGAGAAATTTCTGAAAAAGTAAACCGTTCGAAAAGTGTGGGCTAAATAGTGAAGTCGTACAATGAAACAGGCTGCATTGGTGCCACTAAAAAGCCGACAAGCCCCGTAAAACGTCAGTTAGAGAGGACAGAGTCATCCAACGTACGTCATTGAAGGATCGTTTTCAGTCCTCTGCTGTGATAAGTAGGGAAATGAATGACACAACATGTATGAACGTCTCACGTCAGACCATGTCTCGGCGCCTTCAAGAAATAGGGTTATTTGCAAGACGCCCACTGAAGAAACCGCTTGTGAGTGCCAAGAACAAGAAAAAGACATTAGCGTTTGAAAACAAGCATGTTAACTGGTCCCATGAAAATTGGGCTAGAGTGTTTTTCAGTGATGAAAGCAAGTTCAGTGTTTGGTAATGACGGTAAGAACTTTGTTAGAAGACGTGAAGGTGAGAAATTAAGTGTAAAGTGTACTAAGAAGACTGTGCAGTTTGGCGGCGAGAGCGTGATGGTTTTCCGTGTGTTCTCTTGTCAAGGGACATCGCCTCTCGTTCGTTTGCAAACCCGGTTGAATGCTCAGGTGTATAAAAATCTGTTGGAAGGGTATTGTCGTGCCTAATATTGTCAACTCAGGTGTCCCCAGCCCTATCTTCATCCAAGACAATGCCCCCTGCCACAAGGCAAAGACAGTCATGAGTTACCTTGAGCAGCAAGATCTCGAAGTTATAGATTCGCCACCACAAAGTCCTGACCTAAATCCAATCGAAAATCTTTGGACAACACTAGGGGTGAAAGTTATGGCAAGAAACCCTATCAGTATGGAAGATCTTTGGAGGAAATTTCAAGAGGAACGGGTGAAAATTACTGTTGAAGATTGTCAGAGTCTTATTCGGTCATGCAGTCGACGATGTGCAGCTGTAATCGAAAGTAAGGGACTATTTACCAAATATTGATTGTTCACCACGATTTTGCTAAATATTTCAAGCAAAATATTGAGTTAACTGCATCGTTTTCTTGTTTGTCCCTTATATAGTTTTGGGCATTATAAATTTCAAGAGAAAAGCTTTTCGTTCATAACTTTTTTATTATCCTTCATACATGTCTCAAATTTTAACACAATAATCAACATCTTACTGGCTAGCAGTGTGCAGAAGAAGAAGTACCTGGCATGATTAGAAAAAAATTGTGCCGTTTTGAATATTTGTCCCTTAGTTTTGGACGGTACTGTACAGTAAGTTCTTAGCCACACGTACTGTCGCCAGAAGATATTCCAATTTTTACTGATTTGCAAAACAAAATTTGTAATCATTAGCGCACACCGAAAACAAAGTAGACCTTTTAGACGCGTAATTTTAGATGAGAAGTGATGAACTGGTATATGAGTGACCATTAATACTGCAGGATATATGCTGCTACATCACCTAAAAACAAAGGCTTGCACGTTCTTTTCAGCTACGTATCTCAGCTTCTGTCATTGGGGACTAACGCAAAACAAAATAAAAGGAGGCTCAAAGCTGCTCTCTACCATTAGGCTCATAATACTTGGCATTTTTTCAATAATCTGTTCCCGAAGTTAGCAGCACAGCGTCTCCTTGAGGCGACCAAGAAAATCTAACGGGAAGCTTATTTGGATGATGCATAGTCGCTTCAGAAAGCTTTGTCACTCTGCTTGAATGTTTTTAGACACGTTCAGGACGAAAATAGATTATCTATACTCAATACAGATGCAGAAAAATATCTAACTGTAGTAATAATAATGAAATTATAGTAATAAGGTACTAGTGTTACTCCAAGCTGCAAAATTTGGAACCCTAACTACTGTAAGGTAAAAGAAGGAAGTATGTGTATCAGGTAACGGGATAACATCGGAAGCTGTAACTTATAAAAAGGCTCCCAAAACCAGTTAAATTTTCTATGAGTTTGTGCGAAATGAAGGGAAGGTAAGAAACTATATAGTTGAAAAGAAGAATGGAAGCTTTGAGCAAGGAGCACCAATTTGGAAAGAAATAGATTCATTGTAGACGTTGAATTATGAAAATAGAAGCAAAAATACCTCAACAAAAATTTGCCAATCGCAATTTCTGTCAAATGTCAAAAATCTAATAGTTGCCACTATTAATATTGTTTTCTATAGATATATACAATCTACGGATTTTAAAGCCAGTATTTCATTATCTTCTGTGCCCCAATAGCAACTCTAAACCAGTGTTTCCCAAAGTTCAGCTTTCTACGGACCCCTTGTGAAATCACCCTGAAGCACACGGACCCCCCCCCCGCTATTAAAATGGCATAAGCTTAGTATATTTGAAAGAGTATGCAGATGTCTATGGTTTCCTGGCTATTGCTTTTCAGTTACTGCAAAACGTCAGAGGCGTAACAACATTCGCCCATCATATAATTATTCATGTCACAGTCAAATGACATCCCAGGTCAACCCATTATTAACGTACAGTGAGTTTTCACCTTTAACTCTCTTGAATTTATTTTGATTAGCCCTCAATGTCCATTAGCATTGGATGATGGTTAACATTTGTTGTTCTCGCCGTTTTCGAAAAAGAAAAATCTAAGTTTTTATGACCGAGCAAAAGCATAAAAGGGTAACTATGCCATTGTTAAAATTGATCAATTTCAAGGATTTGATGAAAAATATTAATATAAACTATTTAAACTTATATATTTCTTCTTATAACCTAAAAATATTGTGTAAATTTTATCATTTATTGAAAAAATCAATGTAATATTGCGACAGAAGCTTTAAACGTCGTGAACTAGTAGGGTGTCCGTGCGCGAGCCAGAGGGGGTCCGTAGGTTCATATGCACCCCCAATGGGAAACACAGATGATTCGAACATGTCTTACTCTGAGAAAACCATCTACGTTGCTCTGTAATTTCCCTATATCTTTCAATTCTCAGCCTACGCTATTTTAATAAAGGCTGAACCATAATTTTAAAACTGATAAAGTGCGTTAAATAGATTTCTGTAGTTTCATTCGAAGATGAAACAATAAGCAAAAGGCCGAATCATTACTGCGTACTGGTTTTTATGAGGCTAATTGTAACATTCTGATTTTTAGGTTTATAATAAAAACTGTCTCCAGTATCCTCAAAATAATATGAATGACATTTGAAGAAGAAAAACCGAAACAGCAGGGCACTTGAGTAACAAAGCTGCAACAGTATATGGCAGTATACGTGGAAGCTAATGTCTACTTACCAGCACACCACGCCCCAACTGTTAAATCGATATTCACTGGTTCGTGCTGCAGGTAAGTGCCCACTTGTCCCAACAGGAGAGCACGTCAGCAGTCGATCGTATATTATCAGCAGTTTGGCGCTAGAGACGGAACACTGGTGACAACTGCGACTCCCACCGTCCCCATTTCTGGTTAGGCCTGTGCCTCACTGCTGCTAAGATCATGAGCAGGGGTGCCGCAATCCAAGTATCAAAAGAATTCACTTGACTGGCGGAGAAGTGAACGCGCAAGCTTTAGCATGTAAGCTCAGTACTCAATTTAGGATCTGCCACTACCGGTCCTACTTGTAAAATTGGTCTGATACCGATGCAATATAACTATCATTGATGAAAACTTTTCCAATTTTCTTTTTTTATCTTTTATTGAAGACAAAAATAACTGCCAGAAATTGTCCGTTATGTTCATCCAGGAGGGTGCGCCTTCATTTTAGAATTTAGATTTCTGTCGATATACTGTTTTGGCCGCCCTTCTTCTCCCAAGAGAGCACAGGAAATGCTACATACCACTTACATACCGTTGGGACCTAATTTGGTTTCTCTGAGTGTTCTCTTATTTTACGAATGGATGCGTAACAGACTATTACGTTATGGTTGTTCTTCCCTCGCCAAATTTATCCTGCCCAAATAGTTCTTTGAACGAACTAGCGGCTTGGGACTTGTGTCTTGATTTTTGAATTACGTCTAATGTTTGATATCTCCTGTATTAGGTTTTAAATTCTGTACAAGTTTCAATAAATTATTATTATATTGTAATAGATTTCGTTCGTCTATCTACAAAATTAAAGACACAAAGAAAAATAAACCTGTCATGACTTTGAAGCAAGCGCCTACCCTGAACATGTTCTGATAGGTTTCTCGAAATTATAGGCATTTAGTGGTACCCCATCAGGCGTCGTAACCCTCGATCGCATCTAACATGAAGTAGAGTAATGCTTTTTGTATACAGAATATATGTATTACACCTTGGTGACATACAGTTTTTGGGTATCCACAGAAACAACATGATAATATTCGTCCATTCTGCTGATAGTCATCATAAAGTTAGAGGTAGGCATCTTCTGGCCATTTGGGTCAGCCTCAGAAGTTATGAGGCTGCAGACCGCAGTTCTCCAGCCGTTTTGCTTCTCATGTGAACAGGTTGCAGACACTTAGCTCTTCGCCTGGTACCAAATGATATGATATTTACACCAGTGCACTGTCGACATATTGCACAATTTCGTGCAGTCTACATACGATTGTATGGAAATATACGTAATTTATGCCGGAGCTGCACTGTGCTATTGCATACTCAACTTATAAGCGGACGTTCACTTCCCATGTCCTCCAATTTAAGAAAGATGCCGAATTTCACTGTGCATTCCGAACAACCTGCGCGTTGAACTTCCGTTCAATAAGTTGTCTGTGCAGTCGTATCTAGTGGCTCACGGCACAACTTGTGGGCAGACTGCTGAATGAGGCAAATTGAATTGTACGAAAATATTTCAATACGTAAATGTTATTGAGTTTTTTTTTTTTTGGCGGGGGGGGTGTAGAGAGGACAGGGGGCACCATTCAACTTCTACTGAGCGTAGGCTTACATTGCGCATACTTTCAAACAAAAATATTAGCATGCAATGACTGAAAGCGAATCAGCTCCACTTATATGGAACAATCTATAGGCATTTGCCATATTTCAGGGTGTTGTGAGCCTTAATATCATGACTGTCACAATTAACTTAGGCAATAAATAATTTTTCTTTCATTAGTTCTCTCCTTTTTTGTAAGAAAGACAGTTGCTAAAACTCTAGTTCCTCCTCACTGGAAAAACATGGGAAGATGCAAGTTCTCGTTCGTTGGGAAGACATACGAAAACGCAAGCTCTTCTTCGTTGGAAGGACACGTGAGGACGCAAGTTTCTGTTCGTTGACAAAATATGCAAAGACGCAAGATTTTGTTCGTTGGAAAGACAGTGCCGGAAGTCAATGGGAGGATGAGGGCGTCAGCTCCTCAGAAAGACACTTTCCGGAAGTCAATGTGTAGACGCCAGTTTCCAGCTCGGCAAGTGCGGCTGGGCAGCAAGCCGGAAGACGAAGCTGTGGAGTACCGCAAAATGTCGGCAGCTCCACCGTCCGCTAGGGTACAGTGGGCGGAGCCAGCTCAATCGGTGAAGCTCATTGGTGGAGCCGCAATAATTTCTCTACACAAAGTGTCATAAAACACTCAAGACGCAAGTGATTCTCTGAAGATAATCGGCAGTTCTCAGTTCAAGTTATGCGGTGAAACTGTCAAGTGAACGCGTGCGGCCCCTGCATAGATGTGAACTCTGCCCGCGCACGCATGAGAGCTCCGTGGTTTTCTGCAGCTTTGGAAATTTTTACAAGAAATTTCAGTGAAGAAACAAGCGAGTGCTATGATTTTTTAGACACAACTTAGATGAATGGTCGGTATACAGCAAAGGATGAACAGATTCTTGGTTAATGATGCACGAATTTCTATTGCTATTACGCTCTCTGCATTACAGCTCTTTGCTATAGGTCTAGTAGTTAGTGTCTGTCTCATCATCGTACGCGTTTTGTAGGTTCTCAACTGCTCCTGATCGCGAAAACGGAGAGAAAATTCTGGATTTTCTCTCTGTGCTGGCCTATTGCCAAATTGTTAAAGCTGGAAACTCGCCAAATTGCGGAATTAACTGTGAGGTGTTGAATTCGAATTTTCTATCTCATTGGTAAAACGATTTTCTAAACCATAAAAGTTGGCTTTTGGTTATGTCTGGTTGACGTGTAGCTAACTTCAGAGTGTTCCGTGTAGACTAGAAAACTATTTATTATTATTATCAATCGAAGGTCCAGCGCCGAAGCTTCAAGGGATGCCTTACGGCCCAGAGGGCGGTCACACCCCTGTGGTCGGTACTCCTGACACAGGACTTCCTCTCAACAGTTGCCCCATGGAAGACGCTTCGCCAACCTTTCATTCCAGAAATTTAACTCCCGACACCAGCATGAACACGTCCCCTGTATCCTTCTATCCGGCCAGCAACTCCACAGACTATCCTGGTTACCATCCAGGTTATGCTGAGGGAGCCTCAGGGCGACCTCTCGAAAGGTATTGTTCTCCCCTCGCTGGGCACAACCCCGTTGCAGTCAGATCCCCACAGACACCGTCTACCCCGAACCTCCCCGTGTTCCCTGCCCGAGATCTGGCAGGGTCACAACCTCCTCACACCTCGAGATCCCTGCCCGAGCCTGAAGCCACGAACCCAACTGACAGCTCCTTGGCTCCTCTGGTTCTTCACTCTCGATCAATCGCCTCCACAGCTTTGATGCTCGACGAAAAGGGCAGCGACGAGGCTGATCAAATTGACGTTACTTTGGAAAACGAGACTTTGTGGCGAGCCTTTCACAGCGTTCGGAACGAAATGATTGTGACTAAATCTGGAAGGTGAGTGTTGTGCGTTATAGGTCCTCCACCTATCAGCAAAGAAATTTAGTTAGATGAACATTTCTGCACTTCTTAGCGCCATGAAATGAATTCAAGAATAAAAATCCTATTTTTTTTATTTGAAAAGTAATTGATATTATGTCGAAAAGCATCTGAGCTTAGATATTTCCTCTGCCACCTCCCGGTTTTCCAAATTTGTAGCCTGCATTAGCCACTAGCCAATTCCAGCAGGTAGATAATTCATAGTCTACCAGCCAATTGTCAAGCTGTCAACTGCCCAGTAGTCCCATGTCATGAAAATATTATGTTAAAGGCAGAATACTAACTTGTAGTTCGACACGTCCCTCAAAGAGTGGATAACTGAGAAGAAAACGGGGGTTTTGGTGAAGTGTTGGGTTTTTACTGTCATATTAAATGAAGACGCGTGTCACTAATAAACAATAAGCAGTGCCATCGATCCTCCATGTCATAACAGCCTGAGCTAGCGAAGCAGAAGCCGTGCTGTATAGGAGATAACCTATAGCGTTCCTTTCGTGCGTCGGCAGCTCACGATCAACGTCTGTTCGAGGTTCAGTGGTTCTCAGACTCTTGTAGTAGACGTTGTGCCATGCTGAGTTTTGTGGGTGTCAGCATGCAATTTAAGGACTCCCACCAGTGGCGGGGCAAAAAAGGAGCCTGTGGGTTCGAGACCCACTCCTTCCATTAACTAGCCAACCCCCTCTGAGTCCCCCAATATTGCAACCATATAGCCAACATTCATCTATGTATGTATTGTAAGGCCTCTCCACATTTTACTGCAGCCCCCTCCACAGTTCTCCCAGTGTAATTTTCCTGGCACCACCACTGACTATTTCAGCATCAAGTTCCGTCCTTCCATTTGTAAGTTTATTTCTCTGTACGTTACACTTTTCATATTACACAGGGAAGGCTAGTCTATTCATAAATTCTAAGCATAAGGAGTTGGTTTAAGCTTTTATAACTCCGGAATGTCGTAGATTTCTTAGTGTGGAATGCATTTTCACATTAGATAGCCAAGGTGCTGGTTTAGGTGTAATTGAAATTTCTACGTTATGCTATTTATCAGGTGTAGGCTAGTTTCGTAATTGTCAGTATTGTTAGAATACCCAGAGCCGTAAAAAATGATGGCACTAATCTACAATATAATGATACATAGTTGGTCGCTCTTTCTCTTGGCTTGTCCGTCTCTCCGTCACGCTGTTAAGGATTTGGTTAGGAGAAAATTCATTTACTGACAAATAAGTTGAAATAACTAAAATATCAGCCCTTCGAGTAAGGGTTACAAATAAAGCTTATGAAATATATAGTCAAAAGTGGAAATGCTGCATTTTCTGAATCTCGTTTAGCTTTGAAAACCAGCTCAGTACTTTTTGATAGGACGATGATGATTCTTCTGAGCGTGGTAGATGAGAGGCGGTATCTTTGATAGGGTTTTTGATCCTGTCGAGCATAAGCTACAGTATATCGCATATATTTTAGCTGAATTTCTTTGTAGCAGTTCGAGAGGCTCAGTCTTGGTTGAGATTTTCGTTCCTTTCGGGCTAAATCCATTTCGGTTATGCTTTGTTAAGCTGAACGTTTTCGTAAGAGTTGAAACTTTACGCTGAAAAGACGCCTTTTTATATTCAACTTACATCGCAACCAAATTTCGATTCTAAAGGTTTGCCTATCGATTGGCATCCAGGCTAGAGGGAAAGCTGCATATGAGCATTTTCGGTGAATTCTTTTGACTGAATTACATTTCCTTGGTGCTGCTCACCGTTTGACCAAGTCCAAACTGATTGATATCCGCGCCTTATCTAGCAGGGTTGATATTTTGCTCTCTATAAACTCATAGCTGTACAACTTGCGTTTATAAATGGAAGAACACGCCTGCAGGTATGAGACCCATATTACAGCAAAACCTATGCTGGGAACCGGAACAATAGCATGCTCTATAATAAAATTATTGCCGTAACTTTTTACGGCTGGGCCTCTAGTTTCGTAATAAAGCTTTTTATTGTTCTTGCTTGTGCTATTTCACTGCAAAATATGCTTGATACCTGTAGGCTCGATTTTCCATTAAATCAACGAATGTTTGGCCATCATTAGCTTGCGAGAGCAACATTTCCTTCCTGCAGGTTAAAACACAACTATTAGATTTGAAATCCAAGAAAGTCAAGTAGCTCCAAGAAAATTTAGTTCAGTCAAAAGAATTCACCGAAATACTCGGTTCGTGCTGCATTATGGATACCAGCAATTGAACTATCGGGATTTAAATCTTGAGGCACCAAGAATTACACTGCCAGCCCTGGCCTTTATTTAGCGGGAAGTTTCAACTGCCGCGAAGAAATTTGACTTAGGAAAGCATAAGCGAAATAGCTTGTGCGTGCAAGAAAGTAAACTCCATCCAAGATGAAGCTTCTCGTTTACTACGCTCCAAAGGTTAGCAAATATGTAATACCTAGCTACTTTTCTAAAAGAAACGAGCTTCAGACCTCTCCGGGGGCATAGGATGGGCCATAGGGTTAGGTTAGTTAGGTTCGCCCATCTTATATTATGGGGAGTAGCCTCCCCAGGAGGTTTGTGTAGGTTACCTTGGTCATTAGTTAGGCCTTCGGAACGTCTGTCTTCCGTGCCCACTTTGCTTCCTTCCACTTTTGTACTCCTACTCATCTTACTGTTATCTGTTCTTCCTCTTCTTTCCCGACTTGCTGTTCCCATGCGCGTTGATCCTGTGTGGGAACACCTTCGTGCATGGGTTCCCAGTTTTTCCATCGACATACTATATGTCCTTTCCTTTTCCTCTCTTAGAAAAGTTCAGTACTTATTTGGGGAGGCCTAAATCTTCTTATAATACCTAATACTTAACGAGTTTCAGAATATGCAGTAGCCCGAGCGTATTCCAGAAACAATATTAGTTAGCGATAGTAACTTTGGACTCGACTTTCCTGCCACCTCATCACGTTATTCAGTAGTAGAATATTCCCCTATCTTAATCATTAATATCGTGCTGGAGAGACGGACCAATCAACCAAGCGACGAAGCAAGGACCAGTAAGCTGCATTTTATTTTATTGTGGGCATTCTTACTATGCATGAAGTTTTACTTTAGAAATTCCTCAGTACGAAAGCATTGTTGATCAATGATATCTCAGATCCGTATCATGCATATACAACTAGTGTAAAACCAGTGCAAATCTTTTAGGTACCGAGAGCCTGCGAGCAGCACTTTAAATTTAAAAGTGAAGCCTCCTGCTGCCTCCTGCAACCATAACAAGAATACCCTAATTTGAACCTTTCTAATATTGAAAGCCTAACGGTCGGACTAATTAAAGAATGAACGTAGAGAAACACAAGTAGAATTATTTTATAGATAGTAATTGCCGTCGTGTTTATATGATATATATATATATATTTTTATCTAATTTTGTAATTATAGAGAAGTGCAATAACTTCCAATTTATTCAATTTTTTCCTTGTAGTTTATTATTTTGCTTACGGACATTGCGCATCATCAGCAGTTTTTTTAGAGGATCAAATCAGTAACTAAAATTTCATTTGAGTTATTCATTCTGTTTCACCATTATTCTCCGAGTAAAATATCTTCACTCCAGATGGTACAGTCGATGCAAACTAGATGTTACATCGTCACTTTAGCGATGGACTCAATGTAACTACGAATTTGGATCGAAGATTATGCCATGAATAATTTCTTTTTAAGCCTGGCTCTCTGCTCTAAGCGGTTTAATTATACTTACGTGTTTTCTTGGATCAAGTTGGCACTTGCTAAAAGAACCAGTAGAGCATTCATAAACTGAAAATCAGCATAAGAAAATTAATTTCCGTCATTTTTTATGTCCAGGTATGCTAGTTATAATAATCACTAGAGCACTCTGAGAGCGCATACCTCTGCCAAGCGAGGCAACGGTAGTAAGAAATTCAAATTGGCTCTGAAACCATAAATTTCTTTGTATAAACTCTAAAATCTAATCATTTGTGCCTTTTGATAGTAATAACAGCTTGTGCAATTTTCTTGAAGATCCGTTCATAACTTTTTGAGTAATACTGCTAACAAATGTTAAGACAAACATGACTCAAACATACAAACGAACAATCCGATCTGCACCAAAATTTTATCATTAATGTCTTTTAACATTACTAACAACCACTGTAAATTTTATAATGATCCATTCGTTATTTTTTGAGTTATTGTGCTAACAAACATAAAATTAAAAAACAGTGACAAAGGAACGGATCATTACCAAAATTTGGTCATCTACTCTTTGCTATGTACCTAACAACTCATGTTAATTTCATGAAAATCCATCCATAACTTTTTGAGTTATGGCATTGAGAAAAATGAAGCAGACAGACAAACAAACAAACGGATGGATATATCTTCACCTGCTAACATACCTAACAATCTCTTTAAATTTTGTCTAAATCGGTTCATAAATTTTGAGTTATCTTGGTGACAGACAAAGGGACAAACACGACGAAAACATAACCTACTTGGCGGAGGTAATTATGCACAACTTCTGTGATAGCACCGCACAAGGTCCCTGAATGCAGGTAACTTTCACAAAATTTTTGGCCACCCCAGAAGCTTAAACCGCAAAACATTTCTGGTATGGATCTCGCGCAATAACATCCCACCTAACCACCTGCAGAGCCGTGCTCCTGCAGAGCCGTGCTCCTGCAGAGCCGTGCACCTGCAGAGCCGTGCACCTGCAGAGCCGTGCAGGTGCAGTGCCGCTCACCTGCAGAGCCGTGCTCCTGCAGAGCCGTGCTCCTGCAGAGCCGTGCTCCTGCAGAGCCGTGCACCTGCAGAGCCGTGCTCCTGCAGAGCCGTGCTCCTGCAGAGCCGTGCTCCTGCAGAGCCGTGCTCCTGCAGAGCCGTGCACCTGCAGAGCCGTGCACCTGCAGAGCCGTGCACCTGCAGAGCCGTGCACCTGCAGAGCCGTGCACCTGCAGAGCCGTGCACCTGTAGAGCCGTGCACCTGCAGAGCCCTGCAGGTGCAGTGCCGCTCACCTGCAGAGCCGCGCACCGGCTGCGTGCTCCCATACCGCTTATCCAGCACCGCCGCTGTTTGCCTTGGGTGACCTAATTCCGTTCCAGCAAAAAATGCGCTGGTAGCCTCGCCGCTCGAAACCAAAAAGAGCCTTAGGAAGATCTGGCTGGCTCCGCTGCATCCATAAACATGCTGGTCAAAATTTGTGATCTGTTTCAGAAGTGAATGTTTCTACGCAATTCTTGCAGTGCTCTTTCCGAAATAAGTGGTCAAATTTGAACTCCTTCATTGATGTATTAAATTTAGATTTTTCCAAGGAATAACGCTATTTGGAACGTTTATACACTATGAGATACAGGGTTGACAATAAACGATCAAGTTTCAAATTCGGTGTTAATGTCAACCTGAGAACATGTCGACACGTATATTTCCCTTTAGTGGTGTTCTGAGACATTCTTTCGTGGGGAAAGTACGCTACAGAACAGGAACTTGGTGTAGCAGGCACCGCTAGTCAAGAGCAGGTAATATCATATAAATAAATGTATTCTAGAGGGGGATGCATCGACAGTGTCTCTCTATCTCTCTCCACACTGACCACACGCAGAGACTTCAGTTATTTGATAGCTTAGATTTAATGTGAATCAATTTATATACATATACTGTCAGTCTCACTATTTAAAGAAGCGCAGTTTAGTTGGTTGCTTGCTTGTCTCTCCGTCCCGATGTGAAGGATCAATTTTTAAAAATTATTCTACTGGAAGCCCAGAAGACTGCAGCCATACCAAATTGTTTAAATCAATGGACTGCGGATGCCAAAAGTTCCTCTACGTAGCATAGATTGTACCTCCACTCCGAAGATTATTTCCGAGTTCATGGTTCACGAATTGAGCAGATAAACGAAGAGAAAAGAATAATGTTCAGGAGAACAGAATAACTAAGAAAACGGAGCTAGTTTGAAATCATTATGTCTGTCGTCATTTGATGACGACACGAATCACTTGTGCAAAAATTGTTCTAGCCCTTGACGTATGAGGCTAGGTTATTAGCACTCAAAGGCTATAAGCACTTTCTCTGCACCTGCATGACATAATTAATTATGGAGGTCTGAGATAATTCAAAAGCAACACATTGTTTCTTTTCCTGTAAGCTTTGGGAAAATTTTTAATAACCATGTTAAGCAGTCGTTGCTTGTTTTTTTTAATACAATTGAATTACGAGCAAGGACTGTATGAGAAATATTTTCAATGTGAACATGAAAATATACTTTTGCATGAGTCGCATTTTAGTATGGAGTGAGCTAAGATTTTCATGGATGCTTGCATCACGCAGTGACGGATGCAGTAGGAGGAGGAGGAGGGGGGATGGGCCACATGGTTCTAGCTCCATCAAAATGTCTGGAAGTTTGTTTTTGCTCCCACCCACCCCTCTCCCCTCAAACCCCAAAACTCAGGAGCTATTTAGCGCTCTATCTCGATTCAAGTACCATTAGAACCACCCACAGTACAATGCAGGTGGAATAAGAAAAGGACTATGAAGTGTATAATTTTAGAGTTTGTTACTTTCTACCCACTCATCCCCAGCCCCTTCTTTAACGGAACCCAAAATTTGGCTCCTGTAAAACGCTGGGCCCGCAAACCGGCAGCATGTCTCAAGTTAAGGGCACATAACGCAACGACATAGCGGCAAAAGTTTTATATTTCTGTTGAATTTAGTAACTTACGTACATTAATTCACGTGGTAAATCGCTTGCCCGTTAAAACGTTGCCTATCACAATCAAGTTTCAGATCAGCATAACGAAGTGACAAAACTGTGGGTAGTGACCAAACTTGACCACGAAACCGTGCATTCTACGTGCCCTCATATTTGAGTTTTCGCATCCAGGGCTAGATCCGCCCTTATGAGTGTGTATGTATGCAGGCACATAAGCGTTTTTTTATTAAGCGTCTGATGCGCACGTGCCGTGCTGCATCAACTCGTCTGCTGCTGAGCGCAATTGAACTCCGGCGATGCTTGAGCCGCTCCGCCGCCGGCCCGAGGGCGAGGCTATGGAGTGTTAACTGCCGTCGCTAATTGAATAATGGACTGACTCCAGGAGGCCTGCCAGGAGTGTCTAGGACCTGCTGCTGGGCTGGCCGCCGACACCTCATCTGGAATTTACTCCCTAAAGTTCCGAAGAAAATTTGATCAATTTCTAACCTTTGACCGAGCTCGTAAGAAAAAGTTTCATAAGAAAATAATACTTCTGAGAATACATAAACAGGTCTTTTACCCAGTACAAGATGCCGGGGCTGTTCCTGTGAAAATTAAGAGCTAAGTGAAGGTGTTAATTATCCTCCATTTATAGTTTTTTTTAATTTTTGCTGATAACGCTAGTTCGCAGAAAATGCAGCCGTTTGATGGTTTAATTAGGAATTTTTGCTACATTGAAATTAGGTATATACACGAGCGCCAAGGGCCAAGCAGACGCCATTTGGAATTTGGGTAACCGCAGGACGGCCGAAGCGCTGCTGAGAAGTGCCACTCAAGTAACATTCGCGGCTGACTTGAATGTCTGCAGATGTACGCGGCCAGATATGGATCGCGACCATAATTTCGAGGCTCACACAGATCAACTGAATCGAAATTGGGCTTCCAAACTCTACAAGCTAATCTTCTGTTTACTGGCAAGCCTTTACTGTCTTCCCGTTGTGAACACTTTTGACTGGCAATAAGATCTCTGTATTTGCCTGCGCTTAAAATAATATGCGAAAAATGCCGAGAATACAGGCAGACTGCGAGAAATGGTATGGCTGTTGTGTATTTTTAGGGGTGTACCAAGGCCAAGTTAGACGTCACAGTCACTCTACGTCAGTTCCAGTCGTCCAAATCCTCAGGCAGGTGTCGTGGCTTCGCCTTTGGATCAAATTTTAGGCGCTGGCATTGACACAGGCGCCCATGGGGTGGCTGGGAACGCAATCGTAATAACGAAAATGGCCTTTTCAGTCGCTTCAAGCGAACTTGAGTTTCTTTTAGCATCTGTAACACGATTCAAATTTACAAAACCAACTCTCTTGGCTAAAGTTTGGGACGAGTGGACTGGCTCCGAACGACCTCGACGAGTCATTCGAAAGAGTTTCTAGTATTCCTGGCAGTACAATTAACGGATAATTAAAGTATCCTTAAACAACAGCAAATTCTAAGTTGCCTCGCTAGTCACCAGCCGTATCTCTCATGAAGCATTCGATAGGCCATTCGGTTATTTTAGATTTACGCTAGCACTTCCTATGTCATCGGGAGTAGCGCCACCAGAAGAACCCATAGGTTACTTCAGCCTGTTAGAGCTTCGGAACGTTTATTTTTTGTGCCCACTTCAGTCCTACTTTCTTCATATTCCTACTAGTGATATTTTTTTAAATAATTGTTCAAGTCCAACCTGCCTGTTCTTTCCTCACTTCATTGCTGTTCCCATGCTCGTGGATCCGGTATGGGAACACCATCATGTATATAATATTATGTTCCACGGCTTGTCAGCATGCTATATGTGTCTTCTGTATCTTCTCCTTGGATCCCTGTGCACGCTTCTGGCAGGGAAGCTTAAACTAGTAGTAAAATAATAATAGCCATGAGCCGTCTGACTAGATCCTGTAAGTTAAAACTAGTACCTGTCCTTGCAAGTACCCAGAATAAGGACTAGTAGCTACTGATATTCTCAGATGCATAGCATGATTAGTACAGATCGAAATTCTCAGACGCATTACAAGTATCGCTTGTAAGTCTCAAGCGTTGAATAGCATCCCTGGACATCCCAAGACATGACGTGTCCGCGTTCGAACATCTCCTTGGAAACCTAACCTCCAGAATAAACACGAGAACAAAAACAATAATAAAATATTTCTATTAAAGACACGCAGACCAGCTGATTTCGACTAATGTGTGTGTTCAACACTGAACGCGTCTGAGTAAAATTGAAAGAATACGCTGTAAAATACCAGGTAAAGACTATCTGGTGATATTGAATTTCAAGAATAATACCAGTGGAAATTTTCCGACGCATGACTATAATTCCTGGAAGTGCTCCGACGCATGACTATACAGTGTCCCTGGAAGTCCCCCAGGGTTTCCACACTAAGTATGACCAGGAGAGAGAGCGAGAGCTAGCGCTGTACACAAAGTGGAGGCCGGGCCCGCTTGTTTACCCACTTTATGACCCCCCATAAATGACTGTACACAGAGGTAAGGGCTCCTCTGCTGGTGTCAGGCAGCTCTGCTGGCTGACCAACGGCACCATCAACAGAGAAGGCGCAGGCCTCTGGAGTATGTGTGTCATTTCACTAGCATGCGATGAACCTCACTGAGGAAAACACATATTCTGACTTAACTTTCGGCAACTCGTTTTCTGACACTGAATTAACCACTCGTTAATCCTAACACATAATACTGTATTATAGGCGCTCAGTGATGAACTAAATCTAATGTATATTTAACTTTCCAAATTGTATTATTAATGTATACCGTATATTTAACTTTCAAAATTGTATTATGTATGGACATCTTACATATCCGTATATTTTAAAATTGAACATGGCACTGCGCTAAACAAGACGTAGTATAACGGTAAATGTAACTGGATTTCTTCAGGGGGTCCAAACAGCAGCACCCATGTGCACTGATCCAGTGCGGGCACGCCCTCGTGGATCAGTTTTCCATGTAGCTTAATTACAGCGTATTGTACGTCTCTTCCTCTTCCTTTCTTGAAAGATTGTCGTAGGAAGGCTTGAATTAACAGCCACAAAAAATATATATATTATTATTTCGACACTCTATTTATTTTCTCGTAATGGTTGAACCATTAAGTAACTCGGTATAATTGAGGTATCGAATTGTCCTGTTCTAAAAGTTACGATTTGTACAGAAATCAATATAAACCTGCATTTCCATATACTTGAATAAACAAGAGATCTGACTTGGTATGAATGTTTAAAAATTGTGTCGTTAAAGCATTATGACAGCGTCACAGAGACATGTAGATGCAATAAAAAGTTAACCAGAGAATGCACGAGTTAATAACTTTTTGTGTGGACCGAAAAAAATAGTTCATTTTAGTAAATGTAATGTGCATGACCAGATTTTTTTAGTGAAAATAAAAAGAGTTAATAGTTGGTCTAGGTGATCATTTGAACTGAAGAGTTCTAAGTGCCCATCTTTGTTAGTGCGAAGAAATACCTCTGTGGTTTCTCACAACTATCATTTAAAGTATTAGTTTGAATTATCCTGGTTACATTAACTACTTAAGTTCTCATAGAAAGATCTGCTTAATGTGATCAAATGGCTCACCTAAACACATCTAGTTGTGAAAAATGAGGACAATTCTTCACGCTCAACAAAGCACACAAAACTAAATCTCTCGCCACTGTAAACATAATTGTTTCGGGCTGAAATAGTGAAGAGTTCTGGCCGTGTGCTATATTCAGTACGAAAAACTTTTCTCTCTGGTCCACGACCAAATAATAATAACTAGAGAAGCACTCTGCATGAGAGCGTTTACCTCCGCCAAGCACGACAATGTTAATGAAAAATTTTAAGTTCGCCCTGAAATCAAAATTTCATTTTTATTACCACCAAAGTTTAGTCATTTATGCCTTGCATCACTAATAACAGTTCCTGTAATTTTGTTGAAGATCCGTCCTGGCTTTTCGAGTTATGTTCTCACAAACACTAAGAAAAAATGTAATATAGAAAACACAAACTGACGAACTGATCATCACCAAAATTTGGTCATTTGTACCTCTGGACATTAATAATTGTTGATGTAAGTTTCTAGAAAATCCATTACTTACTTTTGTGTTATTTTACTGATGAGCTTAAAAACAAGCAGAAATTTACATACAGACAAAGAGACTGACAAATCATCACAAAATCTTGGTCAGTTACTCGCCATAAAATTCCCTATGAATTCTGTAAGTTTTATGAAGGTCCGTCCATAACTGTTCGAGTTATGTTACCAAGGACCAACAGGCAGACAAACACACAAATGTTTCAACGGATCTTCACCAAAAGTTAACCATCTCTTCTTTCTTGCATACCTAACAATCCCTATAAAATTTATAAAGATCCGTCTATAAGTTTTTTGAGTTATCTTGGTGACAGACAGTCAGACTGACGAACAGCCAAATAAGCTCCGACAAAAGCAAAATTTCCTTGGCAAAGATAATAAATGAATTATATTACTTATTTAAACAAACCTATTACAATGGTGGTTTACAGGTTCTTCTATAAGCTTCTGTAAAGAAGCTTTCCGAGCAAGATAGAATGTGTGTTTGGGTGACGCATTTGATCACATTAAGCAAAGATTTCTTCGGTAAGTTTTCAAGGAACATGCGTCCCTAGGCTGACAGTCGCCTTCCTGAGGTTATACGGTAAGCCGAAGCCATAAGCTGGCAGCCATGTCACGCCCCACTTTTTTAGGAAGGGATTTGTGGTCACTAACTTATCAGGAATGTCCGACCGATCGGAAGGAAAAAGGCAAACATGGAAGGCATTCGTATAATAAAAATAACACTCTCGGGAATGGCAGCTGCGTCATATTGCTCACGCTGGTGCCAGCAATGATGCTGGGCCGACATTTTTATTCCCATATTACACTTTAGTCCACGTTGATTGCAATGTTTGGAATTTTCAACTCCGACCAATATTTATAAACACTAAAACACTGGCATATTTTCAGGCTTAACTCGAGCCGAGGCAGTCAGAGAATTTATAAGTTAGATAAATACGTGCATATTCTCAGCTCCACCGGAAATCAGTAATGAATAATGAAATCGTTGAAGACCTATAAGTTTTGTTTTTATTCTTTTTCAAAGAGCTGGAAACCGTGGCTTGGCTTATGATCGAGTACATACCACCACGAGGAAGTACATTGTGGCAGGTCCTCGCTCAGCAAATCTTCAAGTAACGATACCGAATTGTTCTCTGCTTTTTTGAGTTCCTATATTTTGACCCGCGCGGTGTGATTTCAAGCTGGCAAAGTAATCTAGCACCGCATCGCAAGGTCTGCTAGATTTTGATACTTAACTACTGAAATATTGCTGTTTGATTGATACTGGCACTGTCTACATGGAGTTATTATTGTACTTACCTGGTCTCTTAAAGTAAAAAGAAACAGCAATTAAGTGTAAAGCGTAGACCTGGGTTGCCCGTCCATGTAGGGTTACTACTGGGCTTTAACCTTCATCATCTACTGCATAGACTTAGGATGTTTTTATCTGAGATGTTTTATTCCGCCTACCTCTAACTCAGCAGCAACTTTAAGTATGGACTTTCGATTCCTCACATTAAATTGAGTTTTAGGCAATAATTGCGAATTGATTAGACTTGAGATACCCTCTATCAGCAAACAGTGCGTCTGGGTCTAACAGACCCAGCATGTGTCACCTTTAATGTAAATATAGTAATTTTTAAATGACAGGTAATCTTGTCCTTTTCAATAACTTCCTAGGTTCAGATGCTGGCCTTAAGTATGAGTGTAGTTTTCCAATCTCATTCTCTTTCATCAATGAATAAGAGACTAAAGTAGCTTTAAGGTCCGTGAAATGCAGATGCACTGCTTATGGATAAATACTGTAGTCGTAATGTTGCCATCCGAAATTAAAGACAACCTCTTGCTCATTAGTGCATGTGCTCCGCCTGGAGTATGGAGCTTAATGCCGTTAAGACTAAATCTACGATTGTAAGTCGGTATCGGACACTTTTACCTCAGTATCTACCTCTGAAGATAGATGGCACCTTGCTCAGGGGTCTACTTCTCTAAAGATTTTCGGTATTGTCTTTGATGAGAAACTTACGTTTGAAGAGCACTAGGCGACTTATGCCACGTGCTTCGAGTAAGATTGGGCTCCTACGTAAGGTAAATTCGGTGTTTGGTGACAGAGATGTAGTCCGTAGATGCATTTTGCTATCTGTGTTGGAGTATTGCTCACCGGTCAGCGCTTCGGCTCCTGACAGTCGCCTGAGTCTGATAAATTGACTTGGTAGCAAAACCAATAGACTATGCGCTGAGGGTGTTCTGGTGGATCTGTCTCATAGGCGTAGGGTGGCCGGCCTTCGTATGTTTTATAACCCTTTCCGTATGAAAGCTGTACTCTTGTAATGAGATTCGTAAAGAAGCTCTTAGAAGACACTCTTGTAGCAGTCATTTGAGCTCACCCTCAATATAGTTCAGTCGTAAATAAAAGACTAGAACCGACTTCAAATTAGTTGTTAGATATGTTGTCCAAATTTCCTGAGCGAGAAACAAAGAGGTGGTTTTAACCTTCAAAACTTTGATGCAGCATCTAGAGATGCCGTCAGTAACGAAGGGAATAATTTATACAACCATGAGAGATACTGATTGCATTCTTCTGTCGAGAGACATTAGTTGTATTCTTCTGTCTCTGCCCTCGACGTCCTTGGGAAAAATACACGTACTACTGCTTATGCACACTCTTTCACTCTGGAAACTGCTAGGTGCCGAACTCACCAGTTCAGTCAGTGTTATCTGCCCTGGTCCGTTTCCGTCTGGAATTCATTGCCGCAATCAGTATTCGGTCGTGTTGGTCTGCAGACGTTCAGGTCAGCTGTTAGTGGTTCTGTTGGATTTCACTGGGCAATGTTTCAGGATTCTCGAATTTGTAAAATGGTTCACTTGGGTTGCCCTAACTTTCTGCAGAGGCCCGAGCGTGAAGTCTTAATAACAAAAACAAATAAGCTCAGTAGTTTGGCCTAGGAAGCAAAGAGCATAACGGGAAGACTCGCAAAAAACCAACATCGAGAAGTAACGCCATCAGTGACGTCATATCGATGAACAGTACTACGGAGCAGCCTATGAGATTTTAATTTCACCCGAAAAATCGTTATCAACTGCAAATTTCTTGCTTCAAACACAAGAATAAATTAAGATAACATATACTGATTGAACAAAAAACAATCTAACACTAAGAATGGCCGTTGTGTGTTTATATATTTATATGTTCGGTGTCACGCTCTTAAGAATAGATGGGAAATTTTTTTTTTCCAACGTTGAAGTTCACTCAATGCAGATACATATATACAGCTTCTCTAAGCACTCCTTCGCATCGTCATTCGTACTCTCTTCCGAAGTTTCCTTCATCCAACATTTAGTGATCTTTTTTGTGTCCGCTCTTAACGAAATAGATAGGCGAAAAATAGGCCAGGATGCAGATTTTGTAATCAACGATGACGAGGTTGCAGAAGGTTAAAGTGAAATCCTTATCCCTTTATAATCTGAATGCATTTCTTGCCCCATTGGAAATTTTGTCAATCCTGTTCCTTTCTCTTCTGATGGAATTCAGTAGGCAACTAGAGCACTCTGAGAGCGCATACCTCCGCCCAGTAAGGCAACGGTAACGAAAAATTCAAATTGGCTCGGAAACCATTATTTTTTTGTATCAACTCCAAAATCCAATCATTTGTTCCTTTAAATAGTATTAACAGTTTCTGCAATTTTTTGAAGATCCTTTCATAACTGTTTGAGTTATGCTCCTAACAAACATTACGACAAACATAAGTCGAACATACAAACGAACTAACCGATCTGCACCAAAGTTTAATCATTTATATCTTTTAACAATACTATCAACTCCTGTAAATTTCATAAAGATTGATTAAAAAGTTTTTGAGTTACTGCGTAACAGACATTATGACAAACACAACTCAAACATAGAAACTAATTACCCGTTCTGCACCAAAATTTAACCATTTTTGCCTTTTAACATTATTAACAACTCCTGTAAATTTCATAGAGACTGATTCAAATGTTTTTGAATTATTGCATACCAAATATTATGACAAACACAACTCCTACATAGAAACGAATCAGCCGATCTGCACTAAAACTTTATCATTTATTTCTTTTATCATTACTAACATTTCTTGCCAGTTTCATAAAGATTCATTCAAAACTTTCTGAGTTATTGCGTTAACAAATATACAATCTAACACAGCAACAAACATACGAACAAACCAACAGATCATCACAAAAATTTGATCACTTACTCATTATGATATACCTGACAACTCATGTAAATTTCATAAAAGTCTGTCTATAACTTTTTGAGTTATCTTGGTGACAGACAGACAAGCAAGCAAACAAACCCGACGAAAACATAACCTCCTTGGCGGAGGTAATAAACCATATTGCAGAAGGAGGCTAAATTTGGAATACGGTACTTATCGCTATTAACATTGAATGCAGTTCTTGCACTTCCAGCTTCTCTTGCCGTTCCCGTGGAGCCTGATAGTCATTACTTTTTATCTACATCGAAATTATATTTTTTTTTGTTTGCGATGTACACATTTTGTAGCAAATCAGCGAAGCGTAGAGGAACCGATTTTTTCCTGCATAGTAGACGTAGTAATTCTTTCTCCAACTTTTCGGTAGCAAAAATTTGGTTCTGCTGAAACTATCTCGCTGCGTAAAGAAATGAAATCCGGTGATGTTTCAGCGCTTACGAATGCAGTTAATAGTTTGCATGTCATCTAAGGGAGGAAGGAGTGTGTTGGAGACAATTTGAAGTGGACCACTCAGAAGAAAGCACGCATCTCTTAGTATAATAACTTGAGTTGGTCGTCGAAGCGTTTTCCTATATGTGTATTTTAATAAGGAAAGCACAATCAATGAAGAAGTGTCATCAGTCATCACAAATTTTTTATGATGAAGAAGAAGCAAGTCAATGAAGAGAAGATTTTTACACCGGCCTATATTAAGCAAATATAACGCTTTTTGCGTGAATTTTTTCACGCGCGGGTTCACTAATTATCAATAGAATATTGCAGGGAGGGGGGGTGGTGGTGGAAACTTTTACAGTACGAGTGGCAATATCTGATTCGGTATAGCGCCCTGATTTAACTTTTTTATTGAAGTGAAGCCTTATTTGCACTCATATTCGGTTGACAGTGCTCATCGCAGAACATATTTTACTATATCACAGCTGTTTTTTCGATTTGATTCATTCAGTCTCTTGCTCCTGACTCGCCAGCTACTTAAGCTGCATCCATACCCAAAACACGGTAATATGGCTGTCATCAAGTACGTAAAGTTTGAGCAATAACTGGCCCTATACATGGTTCCTGTCGCATCAAGAACATGTATAACACTGCTTATATTTTTGGTTAGGGTTAAGAGCCCAGCCAACGAAGGCCTGAGATCCGACCCTCAAAGACTTCGACTCGTTGCTGTGATGTCATTCGTCGACATGCGGTCTCGGCTAAGTTTTATTTGTGTCCCATCGAGTCTTCCTGTTACACTCTTACGTCCATGGTTGGGCCCTACGTCTGGAGTGGTACAACACTGCGTCTAAATATTAAAATCTGAGCCTGAGAGTCCCCTATGAGCTATTTGTATTAACAGCATTTTTAGGTCCCATAGATTGTCATGTTATACACATTTCATTAAGAATATCGTAAAATTAGGATTTTCCAGGATGTATCGGCCAAAACAAGAGTGCTACTCATATCCCAGCAGCAGTGTTGGGCGCTGAAGCGTTAATCCGTTTATCACCAATTAATAAGTTAACTTTACCTCGAAAATTTAACTTTTAAGTTACTTTTAAAATCCATTATAATGGTTGATAATTCCGATGTTTTGACCGTCCTGCCATTATTCTGTTAACCAACCAAACTTTATAATAACCAGTAGGTGTTTAAACAATTAAGTTCCATTGACAGTTTTTTGTTGTTCAGGATCGTTGTTTTGCTTTCACTCCAGGGATGGGGCGAAATGAGATCTAGACCGTAAGACAACTACGACATGTCATTTGGTTGCTGATAACCTAGAAATAAGCTACATTCTTTTGTGTACCATGTAACTTTTCAAGAGGCCTCTTAATATCTACGTTTCCGTGAGTACTTATTAAAGTTTATTATCATTATTCTTTACTCGTGCTTTTCCCACTCCAATGTAGCGAAGGTGACCGCAGGCCCAATTTATCCTCACTAAAGCAGTACTCTTGACGCTCCAGAGCTACCTAAAGATAGGAGCTGCCAATTCAACTCTCTTGATGTATTTAAGTCATTTGCTTATGCTGATAAACATCAAGCGCTACAACAAAAAAGAGAGCGTGTTTATTTATTTATCTGCCCACTTTCTGAAACGCTTCTTAATGAATTTTTATTTCAGGGCTATTTTGCTTCAAAAATCAATATTTTTGATTTGGGAGGCAAAAGTAGGAGATAGCTGGGAGGCAATTTGAAGCTGCTGCCAGAAGAGCGCTAGGAAAAACGACCACCGCTGGCATGTGCAATGACTATTTCTTTCGCCGTCCCTATTGTAGTGTACTACAGCGCTCTGAAACCGCATACCTCCGCCAAGCAAGGCAACGTTACCGAAAAAATCAAAATTGGTTCTGATACTATGATTTACTCTTCATCAGCACCAAAATCTGATCATTTGTGCTTTTTGGCAGCAATAACATCTTATGTTTTTTTTTAAGATTCGACAGTAACTTTTTGAGTTGTGTGCTGACAAATATCTTAGCAAGCATTAGTCAAACATACAAACGGGTAAACCGATCGAAATCAGAATTCGATTATTTATATCTTTCAATGTTTCTTACAAATTTTATGAAAATTCCTTTACAACCTTTTAAATTATGTTGCTGACAATATATTTTGGCAAACATTAGCCAAAATCACAAACAGGAGAACCGATCATCACCAAAATTTGATAAGTTGAGTCTTTTGACATTTCTTTAAGATCCGTTGATAACTTTTTGACTTATACAAGAATCATATGTTTCAGGCTCCGCTCCAGGAGTTCTGTACGGCCTTGCAAAAGTTCATAAGCCTAATACTCTAATCGGTCTCTAAGAACAGAAGAAGTTCCGTAGGATTGGAAACTAGCTAACGTGATACCGATACATAAGAAGGGGGATAAGAAAAGCCCCAGCAACTATCGACCAATCAGTCTTACATCGGTCGTCAGCAAAACCATCGAACACCTATTGAAAAAGCGCATCACTGA
>LQNS02276621.1:3860966-3874935 GCA_001587735.2 Parhyale hawaiensis
TTGGGAGAGACATCCTCCACAGCTAAGAACTCCTTCTCCACGAGTTGCTAGCACTTAAAGGTCAAAGCTTCCTAGGCCATTTTAAGCTGACTTCTTCTCACTTCCGCTCCATCTCTATATTTAAGCTCCGCATATTAGGGGCCATCGATCATGCTTGGGGGCATTAATGACCATCGCTTTGGCGTCGACTCTTCTCCCCTTTTTTCTATTTTTTTTCATTTCTTTTTTCTCTTTTGTCTTCCATTTTTTCTCTTCTCGTTTCTCCATTCCTCTACATTCTACTAACATAATGACAATAGCTCGTAGAGGATCGGGGTGTAAGTCCCGGTGTCATTTTGGGAATGGGCCTTTTGGTTCGTCTACTGCCGCCTATCTAATCTAATCTAATCTACTCCATTACGTCCCATACTAGCAGCATTTAAAACCCCCATGTTCAAACTCTCAAAATTCCTTATCCCAATGATAGACAAATTTTCGGTTAATCAATACAGCGTATAAATCTCTTATTCATTTTTTGACAGCATCACCAGCCTTCCGAGCAAACCCAATTATTATATAGTTAGTTATGATGCTGAATCTCTATATACAAATATCCCTGCAATTGAAATCCTAAATATTCTATGCAATACGGATTTTTCGTCGTGCCAAATTTTCAATGGTTTTGACTGGAAAAATTTCATGCAGTGTTTAAAATTAGCAGTAAATGAAACTTATTTTATGCTTAATCAACAGCTGTACAAACAGATGGTTTGTCGATGGGCAACCCACTTGTCTTCACATTAGCCAATGTGTTTGTTGTGCAATATTGTACGTGCTGTTATGCATTTTTCACCTTTCAATTCATGCCACGTACGTGTGTCATCCTTCTGCTCTTCGGAAGTGTCGGAGCACTGCCAACCACAACTATTCGCCCAGAGTAATTAGGGAACATCCAGGTCGCGGCGGGGCAGGCGGAAGCGTCTATCCGCAGGGCAGTTCGGTCTACCTAGCTTTGCGGCTGTGCGTAGCGCACTTCCGCATTCCCACTTAATCTCGGAAGTGAGTCATTACCGGTAGCGGTAGGACTGCATTAGCGACGTAATTAGGCGATACAACTCACATTTGTAATCTGTACTGCAGTCAGTTATAAAAACAACAAAAACTGAATTATTTTTAGTTTATTATTTTACTCACATGAATGTGCTATATAATCATTACATAATCTGATACTACAATAATATAGCTACCTCCGCCAAGGAGCTTAGATTTTTGTCGAGTTTGTTTGTCTATCTGTTTGTACATTTGTCTGTCGCAAAGATGACTCAATAAATTATGGTTTGAATTTTACGAAATTTACAGGGATTGTTAGGCACGTTAGGAGTAACATATGATTAATTTTTGGTGAAGATCTGCTTAGGGTTTTTTTTTTCCTTAGTATCCTAACTCAAGAAATTATGGACGGATGTTTATGAAATACATAATACACAGTTGTTAGATATATCACGAAGTGTAACTGCTTATCCGTTTGTTTGTCTCTAATGACTCTGCGTTTGATTTTGTTTTCAGCAATATAACTCAAAAGTTTTGGAAAAATCTTTATGAAATTTGGTGCAATTGTTAGAAATGTTAAAAGACACAAATGATCAAATATTGGCGATGATCGCTTGGTCTGCTTATGTGGATGACTAACGTTTCTAATTATGTTTGCTAAAACGTAACTCAAAAACTCAAGAAAATGACAGAAGTTGTTATTCCTGTCAAAAGGCACAAATGACCAAATTTTGGTGCTAATAAAGAAGAAATCAATGGTTTCCGAATCGGTTTGACTTTTTCGGTGACGTTCCATTGCTTGGCGGAGGTATGCGCTCTCAGGGTGCTCTAGTGATAATTAGAGCCCGGATTTCTAGCTCCAACAAAAGTAGTCGAAATAGCGCGAAAAAACAGTTCTAACAGTTCTAAAAACAAGTTTTATAGTCCGTAAAAGAAGTTGTTTCTATAACGAAGTTATTGCTAGGTTTTTATGTTTCGTTTTTCACACGGCATTTTAGAAAGCGCGGTTGAAATTATTTCGAGTTTACTATTGTATTCCAATGGGTTCTATTATGTACGTTAATTAGGAAATAAACCAATTATAGGTATTTAATTATTATGAACCAAGTAACAAGTGAAGGGGAAACACAAAAACATCAAGACAAGAATAGTTGACAATCAGAATAAGTGAAACTTATGAATTATTTCAAGAAATCACTTAGTTTTAATTAACATTTTCTTCTGTAAGGCTGAGTCGTTTGTCACTCAAAATTATTCTCGGTGTAGAGAAACTTCTTTCAACTTCAACTGAAGTCACTGGAGCATACTTGAAGTACTTGGCGAGTTGGGTGAACTTCATTTCAATTTCCACTTCTTGTTCCCCAACAATAATGTCTCTTATTTTTTTTTATTGTGCGAAGACCAACATAATTAGCTATGACATGTTCACATTTTCCTTTAACAAACTCTCTGACGCTACCGTAAGCATGGCTGAACTACGTTAACGTAGTTCAGCCATGACCGTAAGCAACCTTCATCCTCCTGATCGATGTTTCGAATATATCTAGCGCTTCTGGTAGGACCACGTTTCTTTCTTCAAGCTTTGTAATGGCTTCTGCTAGAGAGCAAAAGTTTATCGATTAGATTATTTAGAGTTGTTTCTTCTGCCATCAACTGTTTAAAATAAAATAAAATTTCTAGATAAATAATTACTACTCGTTTATTGTCTCTGTATATATAAATAATTTTTTTAAAAAACTGTATATATAAATGCATACTATGCATGTATATCAGGAATACATTCCTTTATTTTCATCATTATTTATCAACCTCAATAAATCTGGGAGAGACCCACGAGTCTGAGGAATTTTTCAAATAATGTAATATGGTCGATTATCCTAGTAGTGATGCATAAAATACAATACCTTCAAGGTGTGGAAATGCGTCGGATATTAATGAGCTACCGAAAGCCAGGTTCACTATCTCGTCAGCACCGGTTGGAAGAGGAACATCAGGAGCTTTGTTCCTGAAGAACTCACATCGGATTGGCGCCTTCAAAAAAAATCTTCTTCCCGCTAGAAATGAGTTTTTATCACGTCAGGAAACTGCGACCCAACCTAGTCAGTAATCCTGTGCAATCCATGCGCCAGGCATTTCAAATATATATTATTGGGAGGCAATACATCAAGAGATGATGTACATTTTTTCATATATGCCGCAGCATTAGTCACAAGGAGTACAACATTATCGAATTAAGCTGGGACAGTGAGCGGTAATAAATTGTGCAAATGTCGTGCTGTTAATTTTGTCCACTTGTTTGGAGTTGACAAGAAATACTCTTGATTCTTCATCTACCAATGATGGCATTTGCTATCTGCCTCCCCCTTTCATCAGTCGTTTCATCCACGCTTAACCATATTTTATTATTGCCTAGGATTTCCCTGATGTTCCTCATTTTCTCATTGTAATGTCTATCCACGTACATTTTCATTAATGTTGATTCGTTGAACCGACTATACTTTTCTACAAATTCCTTGAAAACAGCGTTTTCTAGCTTCCAAATCGGACTATGGCACTCACGAAAGCATGACAGAAATTCAAACAGAATTGAGACTTGGGCTCAGGAGCGTTGTCGTTGTCTTCATCTACTCTATTCTGATTCACTACTTCTGATTAGACTAATTACGTGTATGCTTCGAAGTTTGAAAATGGCCCAGAATATTAGACCTACGAACAAAGTTCAATTGAATATCACACGGCTTACATTTAGAGAAACCATTATCAGCATGCAGTACATCACAACCGAACTCCTCAATCAAACTTCTAATACGAACAGCTTCACTTTGTTTAACTTTGGGCATGTTTTCTTCTTCACCACATGTGCAGTCAGTTGACAATGACTAGTATAATAGTCGTAGTATGTTTTCTATTCTATATTACCGAAAAAATGTGCATGCAATGGGATACTAAAACAAATGGTTCATGTTCATATAAAGTATCAATAATTTAGAAAATATTCTATTGCAGACATATCTCACGTAAAAAAACACACTCTATAGTCGTTTGAAACCCAATTATCAGTTTTATATTTACATTTTTAGTCAAAATAGCTCTTAGAGCGTTTTAGCTATTAGAGCTATTTAACTAAGTTTTTATGGTCAAAATAGTTCTAACAGCATTATAACTAAAAATCCGGCTCTAGTGATAATTACACTCGCCGATATTGGCTAATATTGTTAATATTAAGTATTATTCTAATAAACAATTGATCATTGCTGTACTCAGCTGTTCAATAATCATATGCACATCGCTTATTCTATAACAAATTTATGTACGTACTTCAAAACCTGAAAAAATAACCAAAACATTGGGCCTTGTAGAAAGAGAAATCAGAGTTTGCGGAGAAAGAACAACACCCGCCTTAAGATACTTAAAAATTGAAAACTAGCTCGAATATTAAAGTTTAAATACTTACCTCCTATTCAACAGGCGGATGTTCCCGCAGCTGCAGTTCAGAGTGAGGGGTCTGCAGGACCGAATACTCTACGCATTTTACGTTTGCTTCAAGCAGCTCGACAACCACAAGTGAGTAAGTGCGTCTATACGTTAGTCCTTTGAACGCGTCCACTCAACCAATCATCCGAATGTTTCTTTGCGTTGTTGTAGGTAAGAACAACTATGTGTACGCCACAGAGTTATTAAAATGTTAGCTGTCAAATCGGTTTCTTCGGCAAAAGTCACTACAGGAAAGCTACGGAAGTCTCTTCACATTTGGAATGAAATAAAACACACAAAAACAGCGCATTTCTCTAGTGTTTCTATGGCACAGTAGCATATTTGGATAATTGGATGAGTGAGTACGTTCGAACGATGAACGTGTAGACCGGCTGTTACAAGAGAATATAGATTTATGTATATAACGCTCACTTGCATCATATACAAGTACAGTACAGCGAGTAACTGAAAAGTACTGAGCCTCACACAGACTTGCACACGTTATATATCCTCGTAATTACCTCCGCCAAGGAGGTTATGTCTTCGTCCACTGGCGGATACAAGATGGATGGGGGGCATTCATGGCAAATGCCTCTCCCGCAGGATTTTTTTTTTTTTTGCGGAATACAAAATGCCCCCTCCCTCCCCCTCCGCAGGAAATGATACTGAACATTCTTAAAGAACTGCACAAAAAACAAAGGGTTTAATTGTGATTGGAAATAAGATATTTTATCATGACTATTGGTGCTGAGCACATTTCCTTAACCATTTCTTATTCTTTCAGCAATCTTTGGGAAAAAAATCATTCGTATGCCGAGAAGCAGCACATATTAACACATGAGGTTGTAATCACCTGAAGCCAGAAGGCGGCGAGAGTATATATTGAAGATTATTTGCGCTGATTGGTTATAAGCAAGTACTGTGTCGGACATAAGTTTATAATGTTTTTCGTGTGTGTGGTGTATGGAAGTTGGTGTGTTGTTGAATAAATTCTTTTGGAAACAGTATGCTATAGAATGTGGGGAGCGTTTAGTCACAGTATGTTGTTCGTCTGCTAATTTATGGTCATAAATTTTTCCTTTGGATCAACATTCTGGAATTGGATATAAATTTTAGGCAAATATATATATATATATATATTGAGGCGGATGTAGTGCAAGCTAGTGAGCTCATAAGATATAAAAGATGGTTCTTAGTTGAAGTTGAAACTCGCAAAGGATGACAAGAGGAGTTGGACTTCATGACTACATTTTCCGTATATACTTNTTTAGGCAAATATATATATATATATATATATTGAGGCGGATGTAGTGCAAGCTAGTGAGCTCATAAGATATAAAAGATGGTTCTTAGTTGAAGTTGAAACTCGCAAAGGATGACAAGAGGAGTTGGACTTCATGACTACATTTTCCATATATACTTCATCAGGTGTGAAAGTTCACCTCTTTTATTTTCGCTTGTGGTTATACATTTGTCACTTATGAGCCTCGGTAGCTGTATAGCCACAGTAAACAACCCAGATCAACATGATTATTATATTTAATTGCTTATGAAAACAAATTGAAAACTATGATTGAAGAAATTATACGCAAGCCTCTAGAAAAAATATATATATATGCAACAAATTCATGCCAAGAAGTTAGATGCTTAAGCGGGTTCAAGTAGGTACTGGCCGTATCTCTGACACATAGGAGATTTTCTGAAATAGCACATGAATCGGTTATTTCAGAGAATACTACGTCTGAATAAGGTAGTGTAATATTCAACATACTAAACTAAGCTTTAAGCAAATTGCTTACGTATAGAGCAATCCAAGTGTCACACAGACCCTCATGAATAGGAGGCCGCCAAATTCTATGATACTACAAAAATCACGGATCTTCATTGCCTCCAGAAATGAACAACCAGGCTCAAAAAAACGTTCGACAGTGAAACAAACCTGAT
This sequence comes from Parhyale hawaiensis, assembly GCA_001587735.2. Lineage (NCBI taxonomy): Eukaryota > Metazoa > Arthropoda > Malacostraca > Amphipoda > Hyalidae > Parhyale > Parhyale hawaiensis. The sequence continues at coordinate 3,867,414 of LQNS02276621.1, forward strand.
ATTTCTTTATGCAGTAGAGTTGGGAAAATCTGCTATAACGCGTTTACCGCATTTTCAGGATAGAAAGAAGCACCAACGTATCTATAATAATGATTAATCTTCCGAAGAAGAAGGCTGTATTTTGCGTAGGAGTCGCTTAAAACGGTGACTAGAGGTTAACGTTATTCGGCATCGGACGACGTCACATTTACGCAACATTGCAGTGCACATATTTAGTGAATAAAAGCAAAATGACTATTGCGGCAATAAAACCATCTGTTAGGCATTCAGACAAGCTGGTTTTGACGTGTGCGTCACTATTAGTAAAACAACTGTAACAAAATAATAAAATTACACCGTGAGATACGCTGACTAATCAGCTTAGCAGCAAATAAAAAGCACCATACTGTACATCATGGCATCGCAGATAGATCTACTGATGTTCACATCTGTTCAGAGATAAACTGCCGTGCGATATTCTATATACTGGATTTTTTTTTATTTTCTGCTCACCAATTTAGTCAGACTCTCTCAGGCCACGATCGATTTTATTATTTGTAAGATAATAATGACCCAAATATCAAAACCAGCTGGTCTGAAAGTCAAATAGACGGCTTTTATTGCCGCACAAGTTGTTTTATGTATATTTATCAATCAATGTTAAAAACAGACGTTTCGGAATATTAAAATCCCAAACTCAGTGGTCTTTGAAACTGCCAAGCGTTAATTGATTTTTTAATTAAAAAGTTCAAGCATACAGGGTTTCAATTCTGTCAGAACCATTAAAATATATGTAGTTGCTCTCGTCATGCATATCTCTAAATAAAATAATTGTCACGAGAGCGTCGGTAAAGTGCGAGTGCGCAATTTTCCAATTATTTTTGTAAGAAACATTTAGTCTCTTATTCACTAAAAATATATATCGGCTTTAAATGATGGAAGCTGACCATTAACCAATGATGATGAGACTACACGAGGTTAACCCACGGGAGAAGGGGGGAGGTGCACCATGGGTAATGAGGCTTGTGTTGTCACAAAATTCAAGTACTTACAGTAATACGCAGAGCAGCTATTTATTTTACATTGTTTCTCTATCATTTCATTTGGGCCTAAAGAGTGTCCTACATGTCCTACAATCGTATAGTTGCACAAAAATATGTATCAAAGCATCTACAGAGTTTTTTTTGTCTTTCTGAAGGATAAAATTTTGAGAAAACGCTGGTTAAAAGGCTGTTAAAAGAATACATGAATTCAACCCGGCAAATGCCCGCATGTGTCAGAAGTACTTTTGGAGTCAAGTTTATCATCTTTTAAAATGCAATTAATCAAGTGAGTTTTATCGAGAGTAATATGGAAAATGGAAGCATATGGTTAAAAACCTTCATGTTTTCGATTTATTCTTGTCTTCTACCAATGATCTGCTATCCTTTATAATTTCAAATCGCTGCAACAAAAAATTGTTCAGATGCGTATGATTAAAAGCCGGGATAGAAAAACGTTTTACCAAGATTTGTTTAGAAAATATTAAAGCATCAGAGAAACAAATTACTCTCCTTCCAGCGAACTACTGTAATATGAAAGCAAAAGTCTATAAATAATACGCAGAAGCCATACAGTTGCTCGGTAAAATTAGAACAAAAAACATCAGCTACTTACTACGTTGCGTGCGTTACGGTAGTATTAGTGAGTGTCGCGTCCAACTCGCGTTAACTGACTTAGAAAAAAAAAGCCCAACCGTATTTCCCATTCCTAAACTGTCTTTCGGAACGATGTTGTTGAAACTGGCGAATGTTAAATCAATCATTTTTCCCAATGATGCGGTAGTTTTCACAATTAGGAGCGGAGGATCTGTTAACGACGCGTACGCGACGGCACAGCTAAGGGCCACATTTTACAGACACTCTTCGGAAATAATACTGATAAAATTTTACCTTCAGAAAGCTGAAGAAGTTCGTAGATGCTTTGATCAAGCCCCCTATAGTACAGTATTCTAGGGGCCTTGCTTTGATTCGTATTTTTGTGCAGCTTTAAAGATTGTAGGACATGTAGGACACCTTGGGAGCCCAAATGAAGTGGTGGAGAAACAATGTAAAATAGCTGCGTATTACCGTACTTTATTTTGTGACGTCACAAACCTCATTACCCATAGTGCACCGCAGCTTGACCCCGCCCCGTGTACTAATTCTGTGTAGTCTCATCATCCTTGACCATTAATATGCTTGTACAATAAATGTACAGTACATTCTGCTGTTAACTCTAAACTAAACGGAAGTCCTTGAGGTTTTTTAATTTGTTACTTTGTCGATGATAATCCTGGAGATGCTACTAATGGCTGAATGAAAATCTTATCCGAACTAGAGCACACTGAGAGTATATGCCTCCGCCAAGCAAGGCAGAGGTAACGAAAACTTCAAATCGGTTCTGAAACCACGATTTTCTTTATTTCAACACCAAAATCTGATCACTTGTGTCGTTTGATAGTATTAACAGTGTCTGTAACTTTTTTTGGAGATCCGTTCATAGCTTTTCGAGTTAGCTGCTAACAAATGTTTTAACAAACATAAGTCAAATACACAAACGGACCAACCGATCAACACCAAAATTTAATGTTAACAATACTAACAATTCCTGAAAATTTCACAAGAATCCATCAATAATTTTTGAGTTATTGCGTTAACAAACATTTAACAAACATAAGTTAAGCGCAAACGCATCATCCGATCATCACCAAAATTTAATCAATTATATTTTTAACATTACTAAAAATTTCTGAAAATTTTATAAGGAGTCATCCATATTTTTTTGAGTTATTGCGCTAACAAACATAAAATCAGACACAGCAACAAACAAACGAACGAACAAACACATCATCACAAAAATTTGATCATAAATTATACTCTTTGTAATAAACCCAACAACTCATTTAAATTTCATGGAAATTCGTCCATTAATTTTTCAGTTATGGTACTACCAAAAAAAATAGGCAGACAAACAAACAAACGAATCAACAGATCTTCACCAAAAGTTAGTCATCTGTTCCTCCTAATATACCTAACAACCCATGTAAGTTTCGTCAAAATTCGTCCATAACGTTTTGAGTTATCTTGGTGACAGACAGAGTAACAGACAGAGAGACAAACCGACGAAAACATAACCTCCTTAGCGAAGGTAATAATATTAACTACCTCAAGAGATAACTGAACGATATTCACAAGTACTTTCTTCAGTTTTTTTCTTGTATAAATTCCAGAAATTATTTTATAATATGGTCATTTTTTAATAAAAAAAAAACTTTTGACGTTTTGGAGCGCTCTACAGAACTGTAATATATGATAAGTGTGACCGTTGTGACCGTTCTTACAGTAGACGAACTGCTCTACGATTATTCTTGAGGTGCGCCCGTCACAGAGGAACTTGATTTCGAATTGGCAAAATTTTAGCGAAACCAACAAAATCCTTCGTTCCCAAACATTGTGCCAATAGTAAACATATTTTTAATCGCAGTAATTTTGTTGTTTATAATTCAATCGAATCCACTGCTGGCTCTCTTTTTTTTTTCTTTTTTTTTTTGTTTTGACACATTTTTAAACTTCACCTGAGCTAATCGAGTGTGCGTCAGTTGTGAAACTCTCGTTAATTTCATTATTGCCTCCGCCAAGGATGTTATGTTTACCTCCGCCAAGGAGGTTATGTTTTCGTCGTGTTTGTCTGTCTTTCACCAAGATAACTCAAAAATTTATAAACCGATTTAGACGAAATTTGCAGGAATTGTTAGGCATGTTAGGAGAAACAGATGACTAACTTTTTGGTGACGATCCACCCATCCGTTTGTTTGTTTATTTGTTTGTCTGCTTCATTTTGTCAATGTCATAACTCAAAAAGTTATGGACGATTTTTTATGAAATTCACATGACTTGTTTGGTATTTAACGAAGAGTAAATGACCAAATTTTTGTAATGATCCGCTTGTTTGTTCCTTCGTTCGTCCGTTTGTCACTGTTTTTAATTTTATGCTTGTTAGCACAATAAATCAAAAATTAATGAATGGATCTTTATGAAATTTATAGAGGTTGTTATCAATGTTGAAAGACATAAATGATTGTATTTTAGTGCAGATTGGCTCGTTAGTTTGTATGTTTGACTCATGTTTGTCATAACGATTGTTAGCAGAATAACTCAAAAAGATATGAACGGATCTTCAAGAAAATTGCACAAACTGTTATTACTATCAAAAGGCACAAATGATTAGATTTTGGAGTTGATACAATAAAAATCATGGTTTCAGAGTCAATTTGAATTATTTACTACCGTTGCCTCGCTTGGCGGAGGTATGCGCTCTCACAGTGCTCTAGTTAATAGTTGTATACGAAATTTGGGGTGTAGCTACGGTAAATTGTACAGAAAATTTAGAAGCGAGTTCCATACTGGCAGCGTATGAAAACAAAAAATTGTTTACCGCACTGAAATAAAAGTCGAATATCACACCAACAGACTGTCTAAGTACTGTCAGTATATCGCCAGTTGTCATAGATGTCTTTAGCCTTGTTTTGTCATGATTTGCTAGTCTGCTTGACTATTTATCACCAAGATATCTCAAAAAGTTATTGACGGATCTTTACAGAGATTGTTACGCATGCTAGGAAGAACAGATGATTAACCCTTAGTGAAGATCCGTTCAACTGCTTTTCCCATTGTCCGCCTCCTTTTTCTTGGTATAATAATTCAAAAGTCGTGGATGGATTTTTATGAAATTTGCACAGATTGTTTGGAATATTACGAAGAGTAAACGACTAAATTTTTGTGATGATCAGTCAGTTCACCTTTTTGTCTCTGTCTTTGATTTTATATGCGTCAGCAACAACTCAAAAAGGTGTGAAGAGATCTTTATGAAATTTGCAAGAATCGTTATAAATGTTGAAAAGCACCAATGATGTAAATTTTGATGATGATTGGGCCGTTTGTTAGTGTAAGTGTCTTGTGTTAACAAGAATCGTCAATAAGCCTTAAGAAGACGTCATAACTGTCAAAAGGCACAAATTACCAAATTTTGGTGGTGATGATAGGCAGGAAATGCTAGTTTCAGTACCAATTTAAATTTTTCGTTACCATTGCTTTGACTGGCGGAGGCATGCTTTCTCACATTTGCTCTAGTTAATTTTTTTTATTGTTTTAATTGTTGTTCAAGTTAGATTTCCTCTTTTTATTCTTAAGCAGTTTTATGATCCTTAACCGGAGTATTTTCAGCGTACGCTACTATGACTTTTTTTTGCGAAGCGTCTGTGATTAGCAATAACTGTGATCATGTTGGTGGCTTTTTCGTCATGAGAATTACATTCCTCACTGGATCAAACTCTTTCAAGGATCATTCATTGACATGGAATTGAGTCGAATTATATTATTTTCTTTAACAATTACAGATAGTTTTGTAAAGAGACTTCCGCCTTAACGGTCAGTGTCGGCGCCAGGCACTTTTCGTTGGGGTGGGGGGGGGCTGGAAGACGGCTGTAGTACATTACATATGGAGGGGCTTCACAAAATATGCAAACATGTAAGATGGCTAAATAAATCGTAACAATATTGAAGGGCCAAAGGTCACGGGCTTGGCTTAATGGGGGGAGAGACTTGGCTGAATATGGGGAGACTTGACTCAATGTGGGGTAGATTGGGGGGGGGGGCACGTGGCTCAAATTTAGAGGCTTGGCACCGAGATTGATGCCCCCCACAAGAATGGGATAGATCCGCCAGTGCTTTTGTCGACTTTGTTTGTTTGTCTGTCACCAAGAAAACTCAATAGGTTACTTATGGATTTTTACGAAATTTACAGGGATTGTTAGGCATGTCTTAGGAATATTAGGAGAAACAGATAATGAACTTTTGGTGAAAAACCGTCCATCTGTTTGCTTGTTTGTCTGCCTATTTTTTCTTAGCATCATAACTCAAAAAGCTACATTTTTATTACGAAGAGAAAATGACCACATTTTTGTGATGATCTGTTCATTCATTCGTTCGTTTATTTGTCTCTGTGCTTGATTTTATGCATGTTATAAAAAACTCGAAAAGTTATGAATGGATCTTTATGAAATATACATGAATAGTTAGGACTGTTGAAAGACATAAATGATTAAGTTTTGGCGATGACCGTTTGGTCTGTTTGTGCGCTTGACTAATGTTTGTCAGTATGTTTGTTAGCTGCATAGCACGAAAGTTATGAACAGATCTTCAAGAAAATCACAGAAGTTATTACTTATGTCAAAAGGCACTAATAATTAGAGTTTGATGTTGATACAAAGGAAAAAATCAAGTTTCAATACCAATTTGAATGTTTCGTTACTGTGCCTTGCTTGGTGGAGGTGTGTGTTGTAGTTGACTACTGCATTATAATATCATCTTAAGTAACAATAATTCAGCACGGTGTATATTCCACACTATTGTGTGGCGTTTTCTATAAACTCAAAAGCTCTCGTTCATCCCTAACCCATGCACATTTTTCTAGCACACTTCAGCAGCCGAGAACTCCAATTGAATTTGTTCAGAACCGCCTTCGCATGTGATAGTTTCGTGAACCATAATTTAATATCAAAATATTCAATACACTACTTGAAAGATTTGGAGTATATACATGGTACATTAAGTTTTTGCCTGTGCATCCCTCAACTTGTTAGCAACAGCTGTTTGCCCAGTCTTATACCAGCCAGTGGCCTTTATTCTCCTCTCTCCCTCCCCAGAAAAAAAAATAAATAAACAAATGATGACATAAAGTAACAGATATTCACTTAGGATAATTCACAGTCATGAATAACGCAACGAAAACCGCTCACGGTACTCTTTCCTTTTCTACGTGGTTCTGCTTTGAAGAACGCATTTTTCTCTTGTCTCTCGTTGATCCTTAGGTAATCTGCAATCAATATGCAGTTCACGAGCTTGAGGCAAATAAAATGGTGCTGTGGGAAAGAGGTGAAGTTGAATACCCATGCTACCTCAAAGGCTCGCTGCAGACGATAGTCTTTTGTCTTGTGTTTTCACCTCACCGCGTTCGAATGCGTTGCTCTGTTGGTGTAAACAAGAAAAAACAACACTGCCTTTAGAGACGACATTCGCTAAAAATTTGAAAAGATACAAGACACTGCAGTAGTGATACGAGCTAATCCAGAAAATACGACGGTAAACATGTTATCGAAACTTTTGGTAGACTCACATGCGTGTGTGCAACGACAGTGCGAATTATTCGAACGCGGTGAAGTGAAAACACAGGACAAAAGACTATTGTCTGCAGCGGGCTCAAGGTTCAGTTCACACGTGATTCATCTCAACGCGTTCACTCATCTACTCGTCAGAATCTTTTGTAACGTCAATATCAACACGACTTTAGGCGTCTTTTTGTGACCACCGCGAGGATGATTCCCCCTGATCGCCCATGATCCGCGCGTTTTTGTGACCGCATTTTGACGTGATTCTGATAGCAATCAACCGTGATCAGTGGTGAGAATTGATCGCAGCATGATTTCCCCCGCAGGCTAATCATGCGTGATCAAAGAGTGATTCCA
>LQNS02276621.1:3886561-3897068 GCA_001587735.2 Parhyale hawaiensis
ACATTGCATTTGTTTCGAGACGTTTCGTGAACGTTCTATAATAATTTCCAAACTAATTTATTCAAATTATACTATTAAATATCAAAGATTCAACATCATATTTATTTTGGTCAAATACTTTTGTTCCTCATTACATTTACTTGTGTTAAATTTTCTTGTTACAAGTGCACATTTGACTGTTCTGTTTAAATATTCTATTATATATATGTTATATAAACTTCCTGTATTAATTATCCTTAAGCATTCCCTAAACTTTTTAAAATACATAAATAGAGTTGTGCAAATACTTATGTCTAGGCACTGTCTATATGATGAATAAATTAAGAATACTCTTTATACTTTCATGTGTCCTATGTGAAACGTTCGCGCTCCAGTAAAGCTATAAGAACTACTGTTCAACTTCGTGGCCCCTTGGAACTGCATTTTTTCTATTAAAACAGCTCTCTGCAGTGATACTGATAAAATGGAAGGAATCCAACGCAGTGCGAAACATGCCATGCGAGCGTCACCTACAGGAAGTCGGACTTATCTCTCTCGAGCAAAGATGACTCATTGGGCAACTGATAAAACATCAAGCACTTGGATAGCTTCAACGACGTGCCCAGAATAGGACTTTCTGACAAAGATGTTGCTAATTACCTCTGAAACAGCCGCCAAAAACTGAAACATAAGGCCAGTAGTTTTTCCTGCACTTCCTAGTGACCATTTGGAAAAGACTGCCCTTCCAAGTTGTCGGTACAGAGACAGTCTGTGTATTTAAAAATCGTCTTGACCCCATGACAATCATTGGAAGCGACACCCTTTATCCTCCACATGAGTCGTAAACTCTTAACGGTCAAAGCTTCATAGGCCACTCTAATCCATTATCTTTCATGTCTCAACTAGCTTAAGGCATTTCTGCTCCGCAGAAATTAATAGTACTTGCACGATCAACTCCTTGGCTGAGTTTATTATCTTCTATTTTCCCCAGATGTCCATGTCTAAATGACTTTGACATAATAGCAATTAGGAACTCATATATGGGCCGGAGAGTGAGTCCCGGCTACTTTCTGGGAAGTAGCCGGGGCCTGTTGGTCCTTCTACTACCAACTATGTAATCTAAACTATTGTTTAACTTTCTTTCCAGACATGATCGAAAATTTTCCAGCATCTTATCCTGACGCCGCACTACATTCTCAGCTGTCGCTAGCACAAGACGCTCACCTGCATCTTGACCGCAATACTAAGAAACGAGGGAGATCCCATGGTACCCAAGGGGCGTCAGCCGTCAATGCTGAACACAGCATCTCTCCCGCTCTGCAAGCTGTAGAAGGTAGGTGTGGTATCTTGGCAGGTTACTGTTTGAAACTGTCGGGTTGGAAACTTCACGAAAGCAAAAATATTTTTCACAAAGAATAAATAAATGCCAAGTAGGAAATTTATTGGCATTTATCCGATGTTATCCGATACCCCTCACTATCTATTCGTAGGCAATCGATAAACGCCTGTAAATTTCAGATTGGCAGGAAGCTCTCACATTATTTCATGTACTGACCAGTCTCATTAACGAGCCACATAGTGAAAACGTTTGAAAGGGTGTTGCGTAAACACCTAGTGGACCATCTAGAGAGTAATGACCTACTCACATCAAAACAACACGGTTTTCGACATAAACGTTCCACTACTTCACAATTGTTGGAGCACTATGATTCCATCGGAGAGACATTGTGCCAAGGAAAGAATGTGGACGTAATCTACTTAGATTTCGCTTAGGCTTTTGACAAGGTTGACGACGGAATCCTATTGTTGAAACTTTCCCGCATGGGTATCCCGAGAAAATGTCTTCGGTGGCTTGAAGCATTCCCGTCAAATAGAACGCAAAGTGTAATTTTCAACAACAAAGTCATCCAAACAGCCGGTACTCAGTGGAGTACCACAAGGCACCGTGCTTGGGCCTATTCTCTTTCTCATCATGATCAATGACATGGGGTACGGATGTAACTGCTTTCTCATGGATGCTCATATCGTACTTGCTTCAGGTAATACGAAGTGTGAAAGGCAAGATAACGCGCGTTAGGTAGCACAAAGTGCTTTGGATTACGTCAGATGCGATGCGTTAATTGAAGTATGTTGGTATAGAGCTACAGGTGCGCGTGTTTGGGTTGACAAGGTGAGTTAGACAAAGTTTGTAGGATAGACGGGATGCGTTACTGTAGACAAGGAGAGTTATGATGAAAGAGGTGCTTGTGCTACAGACAAGATGCGAGCGATTTGGTAAGCAAGGTAAAGGTTAAGTTAACTTTGACTGTACCCTCCACTTGGGAACCCACTAGCACTGGTTAGTGCAGCAGACATAGTAAGTTCGAAGTCGATGAGGGTCGATGAGGGTCGCTAAGAACAATGGCGCCGAAACGGAAGGTTCAACGACCCACCACCCCCTACCCTGAGGTAGGTGCCCCCACGATAGATATGCGCCAAGTGCCATGAAAAAGACCGCGCCTGACCTGGGGATCGTTCTCGGGACCCCAACACAACTGCGCAGCACGCAACGTCCGCTGCTACCGTAGGTATACGACCCACAATGCGACCCGTGGGTGTGTTAAGATAGGCAAAGTGTGACAGAGTAGATGAGATGCGTTCTAGTAGATGAGCTGCAGTAAAATAGAGGTATCTTGGAGTTGATAAGGTGCATTAAGTCCCAAGCCCAAGTACCACATTCTTCGGCGTTATCAACCACGACCGTGAGTCCGTGACTATGCACTGACGTATTTGAATAAAGCGCAAAAAAACTAAGATGTAGAATGCTCGTCAATTCTAACTCGCTCAGTACTTGGAGATACAGCCCAAAACGTTTATCACTGGCGGTTATTATAGTGCAAAAATTGCAGCATTTTGAAACTGTCTGAAATTTTTGGGACAGTTTAATAATGTGCGATATATAACCTTGGCTGCGAGGCAGTGACCGAATTATCGAGTTAGGTCCATGCTGGTGAAACAGAAGAAAGGTGTACGTGTCACTCGACTTGAAGGTGAAAGAGGCTCCTCAAGAGTCGAGCCTCAAACAACCTTAGAAACATTTGGGGCAGCCACGCCGCCGCCCAGAACCTGAAAGACGGTTTTAGATTCTGCGGCGACCATCATTGTTTGTTGGGAATGGGAAGGCGCGTTAGGCATAAAATAACATAGTGTGTAATAGCGTTGCCTAGGTTCATTGCCCTTAGCAAGCAGAAAACAATAGACAGCTGTGGAATTTTCACGGGTCCCGCTAGTAATAATTATATTGTACTAGCTGAACCCGTGAAAAAATTTACAGTTCACTAATTTTATTTTAACTGTTTGAAAAATTTCCTGGAACCGGTATGCCTGTTATTGGATTTTAATGTAATTAGTTGCACATCTAATTTTATCGTGTTTATTAGTGCAAATCGGTCGTTGTTCTCCTGGGGGGGGGGGGTAGTTAACTTCCCAGGGTTAGTTGTCCTCCTGGGGGTAGTTGTTCTCCCAGTGGGTAGTAGTCCATCAAAGGGGTAGTTAACCTCCTACGGGGAGAGTTGTCCTCCTATGGAGGTATCTGTCCTCTACGGGACCCGTGGAGATTCTACGGTTGGTAAATGTTTTCACTTACCATAGTTTAACATGAGGAGCGCTGCTAACTTGAGGGGATCAACCCCTCAACACGGGAGCGCTTCGCGTTCTTGGAACAGATGTTTCTGTGTGCATGATAACGGTTGAATCTATTAAGACACATCGGTTGCAAGTATGTACAGTTGTGAATTGAAACTCACTAGTAATTCGAAGACAGAGTCTAAAGGGAGCACGTGGCCCTCGCTGTAGTGGAATAACTGCCGCGGCCCGGAGTTTAAGCAGTTTATTATAATAATATTAGATAAGTCGAAGCTGCACACACAGCAGTGCAGGGGGAAGGATAGAGAGCAATGTTGCCATGTTTCGACTCTCGTGTGAAGCACACTTGTGGTTAGACGCAGTTCGTTAAGATTAACGAACAGGCGCAATTTATCGGTAAGTTAGGTTGAGAAGCTGCATTAGGTCGAACTAAAGTGAGTTATAATACAGTAGTGTAGGTTAAGAGTGAGGCAATATAAAAAGTGAGGACATTTACTAACCTCCCGTGGAATTTCCACGGGTCCCGCTAGTTCAATATAAAAGCGTTAGCTCAGCTTGAAATTTCACCTGCATCTAAGAGAGTCTGCTAAGGAAAGCATTAGTAAAATGGATTACGCAATGAAAAGAACGAAAACTCCTATCAAGACAGTCTCTCAAGCTGCCAAGAAGAAATCCATCTAAAAGATATGCGACATAGCTTACGCCCGACAGGATTAAAAACTTTATCAAAGATATTGCCGTAGACGAATCCCATCTGACGAACCATGGGAACGTTTTTTCGTGCCCATCCGATGACGCTGCTGTGGATGCAGCTGCACAGAAGAGAAGCAATGCTCTCCAGTGATATTTCAGATTCGTATCATCCTAACTGCCCGTAATACTGAAAGAACCTGGGCAATTTCAATAGAAAAGAATACTCTTCAATTATGATCCTTCGGAACCGCAGCATGCATAGAAAGGTTGAAAAATGTCAGGCAGTGAATCTTCTACCTAAGACCTAGAGGTAGCAACTAAAATTTGAGCTTGACTCCACCTATTCTCGTGCAGCGTATTCTAACTACATATCTCGCTCGTCCTATTAAAAACGTCGAGCGCCATAAGCGAAGCGAACATAATATGCTGTGAAAGAAATGAAAAGTGGTAGATAACATACAAGTGAAATGGTCTTCATGTCTTTGCTTTGAAAGTGATTGAAATTTTTTCAAGAAACGCAAAAGAAGACAGCTATGGTTGAACTTTGTTTCAGCGAAAATCAGAGCTTCTTAAAAGTTGAATTTCCCCTCCCCCCCCCCATTTTATAATGAAAAGCATAAAGTGCAGAGCCTGCAGACGTGGATGCATGGATGGACGGGCGGACAGACGTACTTACGGACGTAACCTCATGCAGAATTACAATATATATAGACTAGCTGCACCCGTGAAAATTTCACACTCTGGCGGGGCCTTTCAGGTCAGGCCAATGGAAATTCCCCGGCAATGAACAAATGCTATCTATACAGTACTGGAGGGGCAGCGCTGTCCCAATGTGACAGCGAATAATTTGTGATGACCCGTTCTTCATTGATCGTACTCATCTTTCGTTATTACAACTAGTGCATCAAACGCGACCCTTTTGATGAATAAGTCATAGAAATATATCTTTGAAAATATCTCGGCTAAACAAAAGGTTTGATATGTACCAAGTGCAACCATTTTGTTGAATAAGTCATAAAATTATATATTTGAAAACATCTCAGCTTAACAAGAGGGTTGATAGTCTAGATGAGACGTAATTAAGTGACATCACCCGTAGCACCGTTGAAAATGAACATGTCTAAACACGGGCATACAGGCAAGCGCCCAAGTGCCTCCCCGTATCCAAGATACCCTCTCCGCAACAAAAAAAGTTGGGTACCTCGGAATTTTTGTCTTCAGTATTAGATAGGGGAAAATAAGGCTTCGGACAGACAGACGGACGGACGGACGGACTGACAGACAGCTCTCTTATTACCTCCGCCAAGGAGGTTATGTTTTCGTCGTGTTTGTCTGTCTGTCTGTTTGTGTGTTTGTCTGTTTGTGTGTTTGTCTGCCACCAAGATAACTCAAAAAGTTATGAAACGATTTGAATGAAATTTACAGGGATTATTAGGTATGTTGGGAGGAACAGATGATTAACTTTTGGTGAAGATATGTCCATTCGTTTGTTTGTTTGTCTGCGTCATTTTTCTCGATGCCATAACTCAAAAAGTTATCGATGGATTTTGATGAAATTAACATGAGTTGTTAGAGATATAACAAAGAATAGATGACCAAATTTTGGTAATGGTCCGTTGTTCGTTCGTTCGTTTGTCACTGTTTTTGAATTTATACTTGTTAGCAAAATAACTCAAAAAGTAAAGAATGGATATTTATGAAAGTTATAGGAGTTGTTAGTAATGGTAAAAGACATAAATGATCAAATTTTGGTGCAGATCGGTTGGTTCGTTTGTATGTTTGACTCATACTTGTCATAACGTTTGTTAACAGTATAACTCACAAAGTTATGAACGGATCTTCAAAAAAATTGAACAAGCTGTTACTAATATAAAAAGGCACAAATGATTAGATTTTGGAGTTCATGCAAAGTAAATTATGGTTTCAGAGCCAATTTGAATTTTTGCAACTGTTGGCTCACTTGGCGGAGGTATGCGCTCTCAGAGTGCTCTAGTTATAGTATAGATTGCTAACCTAAAAGCATCAAGAGATGAGCGTTTACGGCTTTACAACTGCTGAACATCGAAACTTTTTCTCTCTCTCTGACACGGAGAAAATTCATTGCAATCAGCAACGCTCAAAGTTATAGTTTCGATGTGGTATCAAGGATACGGTAAGATAGCCTATAGGTCCAATGGTTTGTTGCTTCGCGAAAGCTGTTTCAATGACCACTGAATTAAGGTTGGAAGAATAACTGGTGCAACGAAATATTCTGAAGGAAGCAACTAAGAATCATGATGCATGAGAGAGCTAATGGAAGCTTTAGATGCAAGATGTTCAGAGCTGCGATTTCAACTTCTGCAATGCAAGAAGTGCATTCAGACATAAGGTCACCCTATATTTGCCATAGATTCGATGTATGGAGAAGGTAATACTCGTTCAAATCTTACTAAGCCTTCGATATCTTCATGGTTTGAATTTCACCTATCGCTGATTAAGACACGTTTGCTATCAACTGCAACCTCGTCAAAGTTCTAGCAATTTTTCAGTTGGACCCGTAAATTTTCCCGTAAGTTTACCATCTTCTGCAACGCAGCCTATTGTCTAGCTATCAGTTTTCATTGGAATTTGAGAAGACGACCGATGCCTCCAACCTGGGCTAATTTTCGCCTATCTATTGTTTAAAGCGTGACAAAAAATGGATAAATAAACAAATAAACAAACAAAAAGATAATACACATCGGTCTTTATTATATTGAAAATAGTTTTATGTTATTCTAAACTGACCGTGACCCGTTGGATCAACATCACCATCTTTTTTCTTTTTGCAAAAGTCAGCTGTTATTTAACTTGTCTTAAACCACTCGCTATACGTCCCCGTTCTTTCTTGGCCGTGTGGGTCACAATCCCATCTCCTTTGCTTTGAGAGGTATACATATTCTACACTCTGCCTGTATGCAAGAGCAACCTATATTATATGTGAGTAATAATGTGACGTATAGTCTAATCGTACGTCCAGCATCATTATTAAAGTTAACGTGCACGTTCATGTAGCCGAACTCAGATTACCGTAGTCTACCGCGAAACCCGTGGAACTTTCACGGGCTGGCAAGACCTATCAGATGTACCATGGCAATGCCACATCTATTTTAAAACAACACCGAGACTCGATATATGATAGATACAGTATCAAAAGCATCTTTGCTGATAACAAATGCTATAAGCTGCCGTGTCAAACGGAATCCTTGCAATTCTCATGGTAGCAGAGCACGATACAGGTTCCAACTCATTTATACCTAAAAGCTCAGGCGCATAAATATAATTGAAAGACCTTGCCCAGAGACCCGAAAACTGCTGCCACCAACCGTACCTTATCATAGATACGTCTCAGCTTCCAAAGGTCAACAAATACCTAATTTCCGCCCATCTATTAATGGTGAAAAACGTGACACAAAAGGTAGGTACGTACGTAAGTAGGTAGGTAAGTACTAGCGTATTAATATATAGATTAGTACTGAGCGTAACGGTTATGCTAAGGAAGGAACGAAGGAAGAAACGTATGGAGGAGCACGCAATAGTAATATGATAATTACTAGAGTGCCCGAGCTGTCAAAAATGACAGCGAAGAGTTGGTGATGAACCGTTTTCGATCATCACAATTTTTTCTTATTAACTTCTTTATTTAAGACGCTATGCAACAGTCTACTTCACTTATGGTCTACGATGCAAGTTATTCATAGAGCGGATGCTCTATAATACGCTGAAAAGCAATGTTTTTTCCCGCTGTCGTTATTGCTCTTAATATATACTGAGCTCTGTACCCATGATATTTGAGGGCTGTCATATAGCTCGGAAGTCCAAAGTTTTTACTCAGATGAAAACTTGTTATGTTGAAAGAAGAACCCAAAATGGAGAAATTATTTACTGCCAAGACATCTTTGTGTTCTTTATCTGCCTGCTGACCGCAGAAGAATATTCTCACATTTGCTTCGAATATAATAAGAGTATCAATGTAGGCCCTATACTAAGGGCAGCTGAAGTTTGGATGAAGGAAACCCCAGAAGAGAGTATAAATCACGATGCAAGAGATTGCTTTGAGGAGCTGTATGTATCTGCATTGAGTGGTCTTCAACGTTGTCAAAGAAAGACCGGAATCAGATGTATAGTACATGTGCCATTAATTGCAACCTAGCCTATTTTCTACCTTTCAGCTTTCAACGAAGCTTGACAGGATGACCACAGTCTCCAACCTCGCCTAATTTTTGCTTATCTATTGTGATAATGCGTGACAGAAAATGGATAATAATAAACAGATATATATACTGAAAAACCAAGAACGCCAAAGCTAATTTCTCCCGGTCTATTTCGTTAGAGAGCGTGGCACGAAACACATAACTAAATAAATATGTAAACACACGATGGTCATTCTTAGTATAAGGTTATTATTCGCAGGAAATGGAGCCGGATACGCAGCAGAAAGGGCAGTAGAAGGAACGATGTTAGGATTCCCTCACACATCCTCACCAGAGTCAGGTAAGTTAACAGCATTATAGAACCAATTTTTCAGTCTCACTTCTCAAGTCTCGCAGCCCTATTGATAGCTCCGCAGTAAAATGAATTGGACGTGAGATCAGTCTTCCTGTCAAACTAACAATTCATTTTTGAGATTGGGCCGAAGCTTCAGTATATTTTCCTCACTTTGTATTTCTGTTTTAATTTTATCCGTAATCCATTTAGCTGGAGGCCACTTCATTGATGAATCGTAGAGCCTGTAATGTTGAGATTAAGTTTTATATGAAAATGTCCTCCACTGAACTCTCGTACGATATACTGAAGTCAGAACGAATGAAATGTACGACCCCCTAGGCACATCGAATTGAATCACTTTGCAGTTGCATACTACACTATATTACTTCCTACACAACGTCTAAAGAATAAGCCACGAGACTGCACTGACTGGGTTCAACCTTGCACATGGGGATTGATGCTTTTAATTATGTCAACAGATGCCTCTACGTCCGTGACTCCTCAGTGGGGAGCTGAGGGCCTACACGCCGATGCGTACCACATCCGTCCATGGACATCGTCTCCGTACCCTGAGCCTAGCACGGGTCTAGAAAACAGCGCCGCTAGTGGTCCCTGCCGACCTCAGCATGACATGAGCGTCCCAAAGCTGAGGGACACCCCGGGTCACTCAGACGTCGCCGACACCGCTGTTAACAGCTACTGTGACCCGCGTCCTCAGAGCCACGCCAGCTCTCCTAATCCCAACAACAGCACAGAACATTCCGCCTTCCTTGGAGCATCGTACCATAATCCGTTTCCCGATACTTATCAGAATCCCGTGATGTACAGCAACCACGACAATTACTTTAATACTCATCAGCCTCCTATACACGCGTCAGAATTATATTCTGCACAATATCAGCAGACGCCGTTGAATCCACACATGCAGTTGCCTCACCAGTGACGCACTGGTCTTGACCTTGCAGTCTCAGCCCTTCGATGATGGAACAAATGCAATAATGGACTCGATAAAACTGCCAGCGCAGCATTAGCTTCTCCCTTGGCAATCTTCGTGAGGCTAGATTGCATCATTCGATCGAGCCTCATTTTTCTGTCCATGTTGGAGTGACAGGAGCGTAGCGATTGATGCGTTCACAGGGCAGTGTGTGAGTGAATGTTCAGTCCGTACGTCCTTCATGTTACTGACTCTCACGTTGTCGGTTGCCGACCGTTCGCTCATAAATTGAGCATACAATTGTAAAGTGCGGCTTTGGGGCTAGGGCAAGAGAGCGCGGCAGATTTTTTTTTTTTTGCTGTTGGGAGCATACAGCGTTCTTCCAATCCACTTTCTCATCTGCTCTCTTTCTGCCAGTTATGGGTCTGTCAAGAGATCAAGTCGGTTGTAAAGTATAAGACAATTCTGCAATGACGGTGCAGTAAAAATTAAAAGTACTCTACCAAATAAAATTGAATAAGTAACATTAGTTCAACGATAACACTCAGAGCAGCCTCACGTCACAACGCTGGTGTCCTCCGTATGGTGGTCACGGCTCTAAACATATTTATCGCTCCGAACGAAGTGAGGGAGATGATAATGTTTTCTTTGAAGATTGAAATATATATATATATATATATATATATATATATATATATATATATATATATATATATATATATATATATATATATATATATATATATATATATATATATATATATATATATA
>LQNS02276621.1:3916262-3936377 GCA_001587735.2 Parhyale hawaiensis
TTTGACTGTCTGCAGTTTGCCAACCGCGGAGTGGCAAGCTCCATGATACCAGACTGGAGCTGCGTAAGTAAAGAGGGGTCGAAGAAATGCCTTGTATGTAAGAAGCAAGGTCTCCTTAGACTGGCCCCGGCGTGTTCCAGCTCGGGCTTTGACCAATCTAAGGCGGGTGGAGGCTCGGGCAGCGCTGAAAGTGATGTGAGGTGTTAAAGTAAAGTGGGTGTCAAATGTGACACCAAGGATCTTGTCTTGGGGGCGGCGCTCTAGAGGTAGGGCAGTGTTGTCACCAATGATACCAGGGTCGAGTTTAAACTGATGGGTTTCGGTTGCCTATAGTGTTGAATTGGATTTAGAGGTTGAGATGGTAAGGCCCTGAGCAGCTGTCCAGTTACTTAGTAAGTCAGAGTGATCTGATAGAGCGGCTGCAGCGGTGAGTGGTTTGCAATGGGACGCTACGATAGTGAAATCATCGGTGTACGATGTCACAGGACGACAGAGCTTGTCCCGAGGTGGGTAAGTCAGAGACGTACAGGTTGAAAAGGGAAGGTGAGACAACCAAACCCTGAGGAACCCCCGCGTTGACAGGTCGGAGTTTCGAACGGATGCCGTTGCAGAGGCAGCAGGCTGCTCGGCCCCTGAGGTAAGCCGTGAGCCATCTGACAATATTATGATGGAGCGTGGTGTGAGAAACTGAGGAGAGGAGGCCTTCAGTAGCAACAGTCAAAGGCATTGCTGAAATCAACCAGCAAAGCCACCGTGCAGACAATAATACACAATCTCATGCTCAGGTATAGAGTAGCGAAGTGGAAAACTGCAGGCGCAGAAAGGGAGCACTGAGAAAAGATTGAGAAGCAGTAACAACAACAGCCAAGGACTATCAATGCTCAGGCAAAACAAGGGAAACACCTCAACTAGGAACGAACTGACATTAGAAAGAAAGAAAGACAGAAAGACCGCGTGGTCGAAAATATACATAAATTAGAGCAGGAAGGTGAAGACCAGGAGGGCAGTAAGAATCATCATATATTAAAATCGAACCTTTCGGGTGTCCTACCCATCGTCCCTGTAGAAATAAAATACAAGAAATTTACTATCCCAGACTAAAGTTCACATGTACAGTAGCAAAAAAAAAAGGCTAATGGTTGATGATATTTAACGGATATGCAGACTGTGCTTCAATGAGAGAAGGCATCAACTTAGAAATATAGAGGGATTCTAAAATACGTAAGCTGACAGACGAGGACTGCGTACCTAAAATAGAGAAACAGTAGAGACTGACTCGGACGCCACACCGTTCTGCATGCTGTCTCACCATGGAATGAGGAGGACTAGCCAGGGCGCTTCCGGCAGGAGTGCTCGCACCGGAAGCGTGCAGGTTAGTCCTCATTCCATGGTGAGACAGCATGCAGAACTGTGTGGCGTCCGAGTCAATCTCGAGTTTCTTTATTTTAGGTACGCAGTCCTCGTCCGTCAGTTTACGTATTTTAGAATCCCTCTATATTTCTCAGTTGATGCCTCCTCTCAATGAAGCACAATTTGCATATCCGTTAAATATCATCAACCATTAGCCTTCTTTTTTTTTGCTACTGTACATGTGAACTTTAGTCTGGGATAGTAAATTTCTTGTATTTTATCTCTACAGTTTTGCTGATGATGGGTAGGACACCCGAAAAGTTTGATTTTAATATATGATGATTCGTACTGCCCTCCTGGTCGTTACCTTCCTAGTGAACCTGCGATGTAGAAGATTTTTGGATAAATTAGAGTAAACCGAAAGTGGGGGGAAATTATCGAGAATCTCGTCACAAACGCAATGTAAGAAACTCGTCCCGTCATGACTTCAGAAGCAGCAACATAATACATTCGACATGAATAGAACAGCTTGCAGTGTTTTAGAGGTGAGACAAATGCAGTGATCACCTGCAGCTCACATTGGAATGGCTTCCCCAACACGCAATGCAGCCACAAAAATATTGAGCTACGTTGATCAGAGGGAATGACTTCCCCAAGTAATGGTCTATTTTCTTACTACAAAACACGAAGTTAATAACTAATAATGATAAAGCCATTACAAGCGCGTGTTCAGGAAGAGAGCATCATAGCAGACGAACGTGCGCGAGCGCGCGCACACATATATACAACCGAGCAATTAGCTAGAAAAAAAAAAGAGGTGATCGACAATTTTGGAAACCCACTTAAATATCCACGCACGCATATCTAACTTAACTTCAACAGGTGAAGGTTATACTTGCCTAAAATGTATATAAAATTAATAAAAAACTAATGAACGTGCATGGTCTTTGCACTTCAATGCTACGAGCATATGTCTAGCGAAGCAACTGCATACACACAGCAGCAGTTCTAACAGATGGGTGGAGAGCCAGCGTGGTAGGTCAAATTTGCGTGAAACGCGTAACTTAAATATAGGGAGTACACAATGAACTAAGCGATGAATATAGATAGCAAGCAACTGATAATAGAAATAGACAAGCAATACTAGTGTAAAACGCACTAGATGACAACGATGTGGCCACTCTTACAAATTACTAGCTTAATATACGTGAGGTGTTGGGAAAGGGCGCTGGCGGGAAGAACAGAAGCACGGACGCAACTGATAAATTAATCAAAGCCCGCAAGGGTGACGATCAGTTCAGCAGTCGGAGGAGGCTTCACACCTGATGGATGTAAATGAATAATCGCTCCAAGACCGCCTCATCACGTGTCGTACGAAAGCAATACGATAAATGCACCAGGAGCTTACAAAGATAGTTGAGACACAAATGCAACATATCCAAAGTTTTTCGACTTCGTTTGAGGGCAAAACGCAAGGTGATTTTTATTCCAAGCGTGTTAGAGAAGGTAAGGGGATTACTGAAATAATTGCTTTATTTCTACATTAAAATATGCGTTTCTACATTTAAATCTCATAACTTCACATTATTCGTGACGTAAGCACAGAGACCAGATCTTTCTTATCCATACATTAACTCATTTCCTATCCTTCTCTTCACTCTAGCTACTGAATTCCGGAGGAAATGACAGAAAGACATATCGCACGCCCTACAGCTCACACAACTACAGCTAGAAAACAAAAATGAGTGCGACAAAGGGAGAATCTCAGCCTGTGGTGAGGACATCAACCGGCAGTTAGGCGGCGGCATAGTTGGGGTTGAAGGCCGGTTGCTTCTCGGCATATGGAGGAGGTTGGTCTGTGGGGCACAACACAGCTGTATCAGAAAGTAACTAGGCCGCAGTTGTAAAGTGAACTGTGGCATAGGAAATGCAGGAACTCTTTACAATGCTAACTAAAATCGGAAAAAATCGAATAATTGGCATAAATTATACGATAAGTTTTCGTGAATCTTTGCAAATTTGTTTAAAAATTAGCTACATCCTATACAAATGACATTACCCATATAAGTGGATTTTTAGAGGATTTCCTTGAACAAAATAGAATCACTTTTACACCACTGGACGTCATGGTGACGTCACTCATCAACAGGTCAAGGTTAGTAAGAAGGTTTGCTAGAGCAGCGATTCTAAGCCGCATCGCGCCGAAGGTCAAATATCTTGCCTCAGCATATCTGCCGGAAAGTCGTGAGTGACGGCGAACTCACATAAGTGAGTTCTGTGTCTCGAAAATTATAAAGCAAGTGCATCTCCAGCCCTACATGGTTCATCTGAACGACGTCACTCAGCCGCGTGGCACAGTGCAAGAGATAAAAAATGAAAAGAGAAGAAGGCTGAAGAAAGAAGTGCCCATGCAGACGGTTCCGTCAGTGACCTTCCGCACGGGCGAAGGCAGGAGCCCCGCGGAAAAGGTCGGTCACCGCGATCGGCTACCCACCAGGCGGAACAGAAGGGGAAATATAGATTATTAATATTATACAGTTATACTGAGTAGTTTATGCCTCCGTTTCCACAACAATGGCGATCTAACAGAGAAAGAAGCAAGGGACATATAGTATGGCGATAGAAATATGGGGATCCCATGCACGAAGGTGTTCCCACGCAGGATCAACGCGCAGGAGAATAGCAAGTCAGGAAAGAAGCAAAGTGGGCACGAAAGATAGACGTCCCGAAGGCCTAGCTAATGGCTAAGGTAACCTACACGAGCTCCTGGGGTGGCCGCGCCCCACGGGAAATATAGAGAGCCTACCTAATTTTACAAAACTTACTTCAGTCAGCAGGAACTGCGGCAAGCTGCAACATCTCCTGTGGAAAAGGCACTTGGGACCCTTGGGTGCGTGAGCCCCAAATATATTGTGGCAGGGAAAGGGCCCGCCAGAATATACCCCACTCATCAACAGGCATCGCGAAAAACCTGCATAAAGTATGTCGCTAGAAACGTGGAACCCATGCACAAGGGTGTTTTTCACGCAGGATCAACGCTCATGGGAAATGCAAGTCGGGAATAAAGAAGCAGAATAGAACTAGAGCACTGTGAGAGCGCATACCTACCTCCGCCAAGTGAGGCAACGGTAGCAAAAAATTCAAATTGGCTCTGATACCAGGATTTTCTTTGTATCAACTCCAAAATATAATTACTTGTGAATTTTGATAGTAATAACAGCTTGTGCAATTTTTTTGAAGATCCGTTCATGACTTTTTGAGTTATGCTGCTAACAAACGTTATGACAAACATGAATCAAACATACAAACGAACGAACCGATCTGCACCAAAATTTAATCATTTATGTCATTCAACATTACTAACAACCCTTATAAATTTCATAAAGATCCCTTTATTAGTTTTTGAGTTATTGTGCTAACAAACATAAAATTAAAAACAGTGACAAACAAACGAACGAACAAATGGATCATCATAAAAATTTGGTCATTTAGCTACTCTTTGTGATACCTATAGCTACCTAACAACTCATATGAATTTCATAAAAATCCGCCCATGACTTTTTATTGAGAAAAATGAGGCAGACAAACAAACAAACAAACAGACAGATCTTCACCAAAAGTTAATCATCTGTTCCTCGTAACATACCTAACAATCCTTGTGATTTTCGTCAAAATCCGTCAATAACTTTTTGAGTTATCTTGGTGACAGACAGACAAACCCGACGAAAACATGACCTCCTTGGATGAGGTAATAAAGAATAATAAGAGCCTGAAAGGAGAAGGAAGCAAGACGTTCCGAAGGCCTAACTAAGGCAACTGTAACCTACAGGGTTCCTCTGGGAGTCTGGGGTTGCTGCTCCCCATAACATAGGATGGGTGAACCTAACCCTATGGCCCATCCTCCCCACTAAGGGCACCAGCATAATTTTGCATGAATATCACTTAAGCTCAAACACGTAAGCATCTCTTGAACTATTCATTTTAGGGAAATTGCTCGCACAAGAATCACTGGCATATCAGTAGCATCAAATAACTACATATATGGTAGTACATAGACCAGCTTATTCGAGCAAAGGTGCGATTTTACCTCACAGCTTCAATAGAAAGCTGGCACGTGTTCAGTATTTTAATAGCTACTAGAAGAAGAAAAAGTACATGGAAACAACTGGAAGAGCACTGGGCAGTTGACATGAGTGAACTCACAAATTATCTCAATACTAGGTTCTGGCTTTGAAAAATCAGTGCTACAAGAGAGGTAGAGAGAGAATGCAGTCCCACTATGAAGATATAGGTACTGACCAGGGTAGCCAGCAGTTGGCGCAGGGTAAGGCTGCTGGGGGTACGGTTGCTGGGGGTACGGTTGCTGTGGGTACGGCTGTTGAGGATACTGCTGCTGAGGGTAGCCTCCCTGAGGCTGCATGAAGGGCTGCTGCTGCTGACCGTACGGTTGCAAGGGCTGGGCAGCTTGTTGTGCGGGTACCGTGACCGTCACTTCTGCAGCTCCTGCTCAAGTCGAGCAGCTCATGGGGCAGCTATAGAAAATACGCACACCCAAGACACGACGGAACTTATCGTAAAACAAAGCCGTCTTTCTTACAAAGTAATAAGCAGTTATGTAGAGAACTTAACAGAGGAGCTCCATGTTACTTCGCAGAAATTTAACAACGCTAAAAAGGAGTCGACAAAATTAAAATTTAACGTTTCGGGATAGATAATCCCATCATCATCAGAATAAACTATAAACCTATAACCTATGAAAACTAAAAAATTATTTTATTTCAAAATCAGTGGGGAGCACGGATGTTGTCGGGAAGAAGGCTAAAATGCAAATGAACAGAGCTAGCTACGTGGAGTGGCTGGATGTCAGCTCCCGTACAGTCGGCAGAAGTGAAGTTATATATGGACAGTGTGCAGCGGTACAGCTGAGGTCATAATATTGAGGCTAGGTCTACTTTTATGGATGTGGAGGGACTCCAATGTTGTGAGCTCGATTGGGTTGGAAGAGTCTATGATTGAGAAGTTGTTCCTGCTGATAGGACGGTTGTTTTGCTCGGTATGTATGCGGGGGGCTGAATGAGAGGGTTTCGCAAGTGGTAAGCCGGTTCGACTGAATACACCTAAATTTGGTCAATGCGGGCTTTGAAGTGTTGTCCAGTGCTACCGATGTAGGAGGCGCTGCAGGCCTGGCATTGGTAACGGTAAATAACACTGGACTGTAGTGGTGTGGGGGGTTTGTCTTTAAATTTGAAAAAGGACCCTATGGTAAATGTATATTTGTGGGTAAATTGAAATTTATTATTATTTATATGTGGGTAGGCTTCAGAGAGGAAAGCTTTCAAAGAGTTTACTGCACTGACGGAAGTTTCGTTGTAGTACGGAAGCGAGTGAAAGAAGTCCAATTTACGAACCGATGGTTTGTTAATGCCGGGATCGAACAGTATGTCTAGGAAAAATTTGCAGTAGTGGTCCAGGAGGTGGTGCGGGTAGCCGTTATTTTTGAAAAATGTTTGGAGAAAGTCAATTTCGTTCGAAAATGCGAGGTAGGACGAAGACAAATGGTACGCTCGAAATAGTAAAGTTTTTATTGCATTAATTTTAAATTGATCATAGCAGTGACTGAAGAAACTGGTTCCGAGGCCTGAGAATGTCGATTTTCTGTAAACTCCAGTGGTTAATGTGGAGTCTTGGTTGGCTACGAGAACATCTAGAAAGGCTAAAGAATTGTTTGATTGGTTTTCGGCAGTGAACTTTATGTTTAGATGTTTGCTATTCAAATATTGCAAAAAGGAGTCAGAATCTGTTGGATTGTTGAATATGAGGAAAGTGTCATCTACGTAACGATTATAGTGGATCGGTTTGAAGTCATATGGACAGTCGTTGAGCCAGAGGTTTACATGATGGCAAAGGAAGATATTTGCTAGCGAGGGGCTAAGTGGGGAGCCCATGGGAGATATGGCTAATACCGTACTACACACAGCTACGGCTAATACTACACAGCTACAGACATGTGTACACGTGAGAATAAGAAGACTCACCTCTGGTGACGTGGCCGCGGTTGCGCCGTTTAGCCAGCATGCAGAAGGGGCAGCAGCAGCAGCACACGACGCACACCAACACCAGCACCAGGATAACACCAACAACAATGCCGATCAGGCGAGGGAGGCTGCAACAAAGGACAGTCGAGAGGTGAAATGGTCAGCTTATAGCAGAGATAACAACAATAGCAGCTGCATTCACAGTAATGAAAAAGTGGACCTCCCCAGCAATTATGGAGGTGATGACGAAAATGGAAGTGCCTAGTATTTGTAACAACGCAATTACAAGGCAGAGGTGTGCCTGAAGCACAGGATTAATACTGAGACAAGGATGGAGGCGGCTGTGTTGCAACAGGTTAATAGGCACATTTACAGCAATTAATAGAGCACAAATGACGATGCTGAGAACAAGCACCAGGCAAAAAATATCCTCAGTGCGAGAAGATGTGTTGATTTGATTACACAAAGCACAATAAAATATTAGATCCAAACCCAGGCGCTTTTGAAAGGATGGTCAGTGAGCTACAAAATCATACTAAAGGACTCCCCCAACCCCTTATCATAAAACTAAGAGGTAAGTTCAAGGTTGATATTATACCTATCTGTTATTTAAGCATCCCTGGACACAATTATGGAGATTCAAGAGAGGAAAAGGAAGGGACATGCAGTATGTCGATAGAAACGGGGGATCCATGAGCTCAGGGGAATCAACGGGCATGGGAGCAGCACCTAAGGAAAGAAGAGGAAGAATAGAACAAAGCATCATCAGTATGAGTATGAAAACGCAAGAAAGCAAAGTGAGTAGGAAAGACAGACGTGGCAGAGGTCTAGCTAATGGTTACGGTAACCTACGAAACCCCCCGGGTCGCTGCTCCCCAAAACATGGGATGGGAGAGTCTAATGTGGCTAACCCTATGCCCCACTGTATATAGTTGCCCTGAGGAAAGCCAAGTCTAAGAACGTTTAACAACACTGTTAATGAAGAAGAGAATTGGACTAGTGAGTAGAACCTGCCACAAGCCTGTACGCCGTATGTGAGATTGATAGTACCGTACCTGCCTAGCATAGCAGTAGGGACCTAAGTTTATGAAGCGTGCAACACTGCAAGCAGTCATCAGTGAAACCAGGAAAATTGCTCAGCACCTCAATCAATAAATAAATTATATATCAGCAAGGAAGAGCAGTACAACTGCAGAAAGGAGAAGTTAACACAGGTGGCAGTACTGCTACATTCAACAGTTGTCAGCTTAATTCGAGGAGAAACTAAGCAAATGTAACGACTACCAGTCTCTAATTACGATCGACAGAGGCAGTAGTGTCAGTCGTAAACGAGTAGCTATTTGTTTTACAAACTATACCTACAAGAAGTATAGCTATAGGCTATAGCTATGCATGAAGACTTGCAGTACGCCATCTGTCGCAGTCCAATATGTGCCGTAGAAAATATACAGAAAGTATAGTCCTCCCCAAAAAAGACTTGTAATCAACATGGCGAGCTATTGCTGTAGGTGTGAACAAGAGTAGCTTCAGAACTCGAAAAAGAAAAAAATATCGCAGACAAGACTTTGAGGTGAGCCACAGCCCAGTACCGGGGCACGAGCCGTGTGGATGAGTTTCAAGTCCCCAGGAGGGTAACCGCCAGGCATGCAAGCAACAGTACTCCGCCATAGTAGTTGAAGAAAGGGTAAACACGAAGATAGGAGGAACTGCAATCGCGAGTGAATTATGCTGCACTGCAGGCAAAAGCGGGCCAAAACAATGTTAGGAGCAGCGACTCACGATGCCAGAAAAGTTCCCCTACGCCACTCGAACAATTTTAGCAAGCAGGAGCTGACAACAGCAACGGCATGGCAGTTCAACTGATAGGGTTTTAGAAGGCGCTATTCTATCAGTACTCACTTCTTTTGAGTTTGCTTCTCAATGGTTTTGTTGATTTTATCTTTGGCTTTATCTTTGATCTTTTGTTTGACTTTATCTTTAGCTTTTTGGACAGCATCGGATACACGACCTTCATTTTCGTCAACTTTCTCCGGTGTGATTGGAGTTTCCTGAGCTACAGTGTTGCTGTTGTTTGTACTTCTCGTCTGTCGCGGCAGTAGTACGCTCGGGCTAGTGATTCCAACAGCTTGTGTGCTGGAGGACTCGCCAGTCGTAATGCTGGAACATGCAATGCAGCCGTCAGTCCACTACGTCCAGCTCTACGGCCTACTTAACAAACGTCACTGCAGTAACAAAATATAAATAGCGACAGCAAAAATTAGGCACAAGCACTAGCTTAGGAGAAAGGTAGTCTAAACAAAAAACGGCTTTGGAGTTTGCAGCAATCCGTGGGTAAAAGAATGAGTCTTGTATGAGACACTGCTATAAGTTCTAGCAATTATTAGTCAAAATGGTAGGAAATTCATATGGGTACTTACGCCTTGCAAATAATAGATGTGCTAACTTAGTGGTACAGAGAGCCAGCCATGAAATAAAAAACCGGGCGGCACTATGTGACAGCACTAGCAGATACAGCAGTTCTATGGCAGTAAAAATCAACAGCTAGCTACTAGTTACTTACAACACAAAACACGACGTAACAGAACAATTTCAATCAACAGTATTTAGTACAATTAAATAGCTACCAGTAGGTACTTTAGATACCAGTACTCCACACATAATATGAAAAGTAAAAAAACACAAATATGACACTAACAGGGGAAATTACATGCAGGCAGGAAGAACCACAACAGAAACAAGATCAATAGACACAAGGAAACACAGAGTCACAAATAAGGTAGACACATATCTTGGCACAAATAAAAGTAGCTAGAGCAACAAGAAAAAACTGTGCAGTTATGCAGTGACAATCTAATGCATAAATGAATGACAAGAGAGAAATATATGTTAATCTGAAAGCTACCATCCAGATGAAAATTTTCAACCTAGAATGATAGAAGAGCTTGTATAAAAGGTTTTAAAAATAGGCTGTGATGATGTATAGAATATTCACTTGTTTACAGTTAGTTTCTAAGGAATGAGGGACTATTTTTCATTAAAATAAAGACCAAATAGGACAGGTCATTAGGTGCATGTAATGTCTCTACACAAAGCCTCCACAGAATCTCATGCACCAAGGACCAATGAGCACGAAAACATCGTAAGAAAGAAGAAATAGAGAAAAATAATTTTTACTACTGTATTTTCATTACACTATCGAGTTAAAGCCTTCCTTTTTCACTACAGCAGTGATAAAAGTGAGGAAACAGATGGGATACATAAGGTACAGTAGTATGCCGATAGGGAAAGGAAGAACAGAACAAAGCATCATCAGAAAGATTATGAAAATGGAAGGAAATGGAGGCACGAAGGATAGACGTTCCGGAGGTTTACCACAGGCCGGCTAAATAAGTTATGGGGTTCCCAGCGGTCGGAACCCCTACAACAGAAGTTACTCTTGAGAGATGCAAAACTAAAATAATCAGTGGCAAGAGGGGCAAAAAAAGAGACAAACAAGTCACAAATTTTCCCCCCAAAAAAAAAAAAAACTAAGAAAGAGCTACATGAAGAGATTACGCAACTACAGAGATAGCAGTGGTTCTGCAACAATAAAATCTTATGCCTTAGAAACAGCTGGGCGCTAAGTGAATAATAGAAGCTGCAACAACAGGAAGATTACGAAGTGAAAAAGCAATCCGTCCACTGGCAGAAACACGGGCCATATCGACACCTATGAACAACGAAACTCCCAGCTGCTAACATGGAATAAGTGCTGTACACTCAGTCTATTAGAGCATTCGATCCTTACTCAAATCAGCAAAGAACAAGCACCGTAAAATTCTTGTGCTGATGCAGTTACAAACAGTAAATTAAAGGAACCTATATACTCTCTAACTCCTGCATTGCACAGGATGTAGCTACGAGATTATAACTGCTACAACAGTGTAGTAGCGAAAGAATTACACGATATTCGACATACCTACAGTAGAAATTACGATGCTAGAACCACTCCAAACAGTCAGCCACATGCCAGGAACAGCCATCAGATATCTAAAGTCTCACTTTAATAGCACACAAAAAATAGCTACAGGTATAGGAATAAAGAAATTGTGGGTGTACTACAACACAGAACAATCGGTAGAGAACGTAACAAGGACAGAACAGGTACGGTAGCCTGATCCACGACACAAGCCACAGCCGTGTCATTCTCAGCATCAACTCACAACCCAAATATGGAGCTGCGTGATTTGAATTTGCGGCGCGGTGATGCGAGAGGTACGCCTGAGGAGACCTCCCCCGAGACATCTCTATGAATGCGTGAATGGAAAAGCAGCACGGCTCTTAGTAAATTTGGAAAACATCTAAAAGTACTTATTTAAACATGTGCTTAGAGTAACAGTTGCATTAAATTTAGGAAGTGGAACAAAGTCGGTTTCGTGGTAGATCATAAAAGAGTAGAAATTATGAAAAAAGATAGACTAAAAACAAGCAGTAGCTATAATATTAATAAGCAACGCATTCTGATCAATAGGTAGTTACCTAATCAGCACATCCAAGTACTGTATTGAGACTGTATAGCCCAAATGAGGCAGAAAAAACTGATGAAATAGAATTCAAGACGTTCACTAGCTGAATTTGGCACAGGCATAACAACTGTAAAACTTCAATAGAGCCAGCACGACTGCAGAGCAATGGCTCTCATACAGTCGAGATTCCACCTCTAAAGAAAATCTACAGCATGTAGGTTAAATGTCCATGTGAGGACAACCTCAAAAGAGTTTAGCTGTATAATGACACGGCATAGCAAAGATTGTATGAGTAGCATTAATAGCTAATAAAATAAGTACGAAAGCGCTGCATCACGTGGGACACTGAAAACGAGAACTGCTCATAAATTGGCTTACAGTAAGTAAAACAGAGTAGGTACTACAGTATCTGAATAGTTACATACAAAATTTTCACTTCCACAGCCAGCAGCTAAGGTCAAGAAACAAGTCATAGACACGCAGTCTGCATTAACCTCTTAATGGCTAGCATCGACTTATATCGATCTCCTGTTTCATTCCTTACTCATAACCACCCGCTAACAGGTTAATTGTATAGGCACATATTGCTGACTTATAAGGGGAATCAGTAAATTACTGTAAACTATTATCTTCCCACAGACGCCACACACATGCACACACAAAAGACAGCGTCTGAACCAACAGAAATGGGACGGCTTCACACTGGATTTGCAGGGTATTGGTGTAGAGGTAAAGTAAAAAATTCATAAGGAGATGTTTGCTTCTTAGTATCAACAGAAAACAGAGAGAAGTGCCTCAACGAGAGCGGAATGAATACCTACCTATACAACCGGAAGGCATGCAAATGCCACACACTAAAAATGATATAGGTATTCAGGAGTACTATAGCTACGTGTATGCTGTACTGAAGTGAAGCACAGGGGACAAGAAGCAAAACTTCAAGTTAAACGAAAGTCGCAGCGTTGGACATTTTTTGGGAGGGGTGGGGGGGGGGGGAAGAAAGAAAGAGAGAGCAGGAGTTTGTGTAGGGCACTAGCTGGACCTACAAGACGGAGTCAGTGAAACAATGCCCTACCTATGTTATTGAGGAAAAGTGGTTAGAGTTAGTGAATTTGGGTGTCTTGGGAGTCGGAGTTGCGAGCTGACTTGACCCAGGAATCTGAGTTGGAGTCACTTGATCTGTACGACTTTGCAAACCCTGGACCAAAGCATCAGCAGCCAGGGTTTCTTGATTTCAATCAGGCTGATTTAAATCACGATTTTAATCACTTGATATACATAAATTACTGATTTAAATCAACTTTTAGTCATTTTTCTCTTTTCAAGCAATTAGTTATATCCAATACTAGAGCACTCTGAGACACATACCTCCGCCAAGCAGGGCAACGGTTACAAAAAATTAAAATTGGTTCTGAGACCGTGATTTTCCATGTATCAACACCAAAATCTAATAATTTGTGCCCTTCAACAGTGTTAACAGCTTCAGTCATTTTTTTGAATATCCATTTGTAATTTTTTCAGTTAAACTGCTAACAAACATTCTGACAAACATTAGTCAAACTCACAAACGGACCAACTGATCATCCTCAAAATTTATTCAATTATGTCTTTTAACAAAACTAACAACCCCAATAAATTTCATAAAGATCCATTCACAATTTCTTCAGTTATTGTGCTAACAAGTATTACATTAAAACACTGACAAACGAACAAACAGATCTTTGCAAAAATTTGGTCATTTACTCTTCGTAATAGGTATAGCTACCTAACAACTCTCGTAAATTTTATAAAAATCCGTTGATAACTTTTTGAGTTATATATAGCATTGAGAACAATGAGGCAGACATAGGAACAAACGGCTGGACGGATCTTTACCAAAAGTTAATCATCTGTTCTTTATAACATACCTAATAATCCCAGTAAACTTCGTCTAAATCCATCAATACCTTTGAGTTATCTTGGTGACAGAGACAAACCCGACGAAAATATAACCTCCTTGGCGGAGGTAATAATTTAGTTGGTCTTTAAAGACGCTAGAGGCAGTTTAAACTAGAGCACTCTAAGAGCACATACCTCCACCAAGCAAGGCAATGGTAAATTCAAGTTGGTTCTGAAACCATGATTTTCTTCGTAGCAACACCAAAATCTGATCATTTGTGCCTTTTGATATTAACTAGTCATGAAATTTTCATGAAGATCCGTTAATAACTATTTGGGTTATGCTGCTAACAAACATGAGAAACATAAGTCAAACACACAAAAAGACCAACCGATTATCACCAAAATTTAATCATTTATGTCTTCTAACATTAGTAACAACTCCTGTAAATTTCATCACGATCCATCCACAACTTTTCAAGTTATTGTGCCAACAAGCATGAAATCAAACATACCAACAAATAAACGAACAAATTTTTTTTAGTTTAACTTATGTATGTCATACGCCATGCTCTGAACGCATGCATTCTAACAGCCGAGTTAGTCGCACTTCCGGCTGAATTTTTATATCTTGCAGTCACATGAATTCTAGAACGTTCTCGTTCGACGAAGCTCTTCTTGACATTCCGCCTTCTCGCAAAGCATGCCTTTGTCTCATCCAAATAATTCGTTTGTCTCATCATAATAATTATTACCTCAGGGAAATTCGTTTAACCCTTCCGGTTGCCGTCTTTAAATGTCTTCCGACCTAGTTTATTGGATCCATTGCCTCGAATTTTATTATTAGGCAACATCTGCACTTCCAAGTGTCATACATGTACGGCCGCAGACAAGCGATGCCTCGATGGTGCCATATACAATTTATGACTGTGCCTCCGATGCTTCGTCACGTTGATACCGCGCGGCTGCAGCCTCAAAAGCCAATGACATGGGTTTTGCAAATACCACTGCTAGCCATGGTAGATTTTATTGTAGTTTTCCGCGATTATGTCGAATGTTGTGGAAACGGAAGCGACGTTGACGGTCTCAAAAAGCCGACAAGTTCGATTATAAAAGCCAGTTTCCGATTGCATTCGGCATCAGTCTCGATCTCTTTGCAAGTTTGCAGCCTCACCAGCTCATATCCAATGTAAGTTTCACCTCCATGTACAATTGTGATATATTTGTGTTTCCTGATTTGTTCGAATATGTTGCCGCTTGCATCAAGTTTGACTTCGCACTTTTCTTGCTTCCTGTTGTATTCACGTAAGAGACAGCCTTCTTGCTCCTCATACAAAACACACGAAGAGTAGCAACCAATTTAAAACCGAAACTGTTATATTGAAAGCAAGACATTTCTTAAACAGTGATCCATTGTGAAATTAACATAGTGCGCACACCCTCTTTCATGTATCGATGCTGGCTATAGGTACTCTTACTAATTTAGCGCACCCATACTCAGTGTTTTTATTTGCTGCACTCTGCAGATATATTTACAGAGTGAAACTAATCTTTCGCTGCACGATGTGCACATACGTGTTATCTTAGGTATTAACCGCTACTATAGTCTATGCGGCAGTCTGTTAGTTGTGTCGTGTATTCATAGTTCAGACTCTAGTGTCCAGCACCTATTATCCTGCGCTCACGTGCGTGTATAATGCTGCCATAAGTCTGTGCCATAATTGTAATTATCATACTGTATGGTGTAAAATCTTTGTTGATTTAAGAAACCGATTTACGTGCATACATTAGCATTATGTTGATTTCCTGTTTTCTTGTTTACAGCAAACTATTTTGTGAACCAAAACGATGAACTTTTAAGAAGATAGCATGTCCAACATCAACATGCGTTTTCTTCCATCCTTAATCTTCGGGCTCTCGGCGCACGCCGAGACAGTCTTCGTATTATACCTAACAGCTCATATAAATTTCATGAAAATCCGTCCTTTACTTTTCGAATTAAGGCTTTCAGAAAAAATACATAGCCAGACAAACATACAGACAGATGAACGGATTTTCACCATAAGTTGATCATCTGTTACTGTTAACATGCCTAACAATCCCTGTAAATTTCGAACAATTCATTCATAACTATTTGAGTAATATTGGTGACAGACACAACTTATCAAAAGCTTCACGAGTATGTTGAGTGCTTACTGTTGAGAATGACACAAAAAAATGGCATGTTGCAATAGTTGATCATTTTCACTGAGACTCGTAGCTAGTAGTTTTCTGGTTTAACCACCGCTACCACATTTTCACCGAGATATACATTGCTAGAATTGCTTATATGTATAGCTAGAATGTAGTTGAAATGATCAGTTTAAAAATATTAATTTATCACAATACAATTTTTAAAATCATGGTATAATTGTGACATCATAAAAACAAGAAGCCATTATATGACACAAGTTCATTTTTTAATTTTTAAAAATTGTATTTTCAGACATCTCACTGCCCTATCCGCAATTCAAGTCCAACACCCACAGGGGCAGCAGTAGCGATAGGTAACCAATAAGTGACAATAATAACAATTTTCCGAATTGGCGCTATCTACTTTGAGCCAAAAATATTGAAACGTGTTATTTGGCGTCCAATATAATATTAGGACTAGAGCACCAATTTGATAAAAGCCTATAGTATCCTCTACAACATTAGCTCCTCATTAGATAGTGGCATAGTTATTGATGAGATTATCATAAAGATGTAAAAACAGAAATTAACAGAAACAGAAGAAGCACTCTGAGAGCGTATAGATGTGCCACGTAAGGCAGTGTTATTGAAAAAACTAAAAAGGATTTCCTCTCTATCATCACCAAAATGTGGTCTTGGGCGCCGTTTCACATTGCAAACTGTTAAGTAATCTTCTTAAAGATCAGTCCACTACTCGTTGAGTCATGTTCTGACAATCACTGAGAAACAAAGTAGTCAAAAATGCAAACGGACCAACCGATCATCACCAAAATTTGATTATTTGCGCCTTTCAGCATATCTAACAATTCCTGTAAATTTATGAAACGAAGAGTCATTCACAACTGTTCCAGATATTTTATTGCTGAACATAAGAACTAACAGAAACAAATGGACTGATAAATCATCACTAATTTTAGTCAGATAAGTTGCTCTCCGTGACATTCCAAACAATTCCTGCAAAAATTCATGAAGAACTGTTCACTTCATAGTTGTCCGAGTTATAATACTAAGAAAAACCTGCAGTCCAAAGCAAAACAGTGCAACTGATCTTCACCAAAAGTAGATTTTCTGTTCTCCCCAACATGTCTAACTATCCCTAAATTCAATGCAGATCCGTACATAACTTTTTGAGTTACCTTGGGTGACAGACAAACAAATAACCAAACTCTGACAAAAATACAACCTAACAGGCTGAAGTACTTTGTTAACATTTCAGTTTAAGACGCAATACGGTGAGTTCAAAGAGTATCAACATATATTTGCATCATCCCGACTATGATCCACATACGGAGGAATAAAATTCTGCGTTGTCGGGTCAATGATGTGCATAAAAATGTAGGACAATTGAGAAACAGATTAAATTTGAACTTCAATATTGAATTAGCCGTGATAACAAGCGGTAAATATTAGAGCAATGTAGAACTTTCTAGGGTACGGTAGTTATGTTCCACTACTGTCTGGCATTAAAATAGTTTATTAGTTTTTACCTGTTAAGCTAGTCAATTAGGCCTTAGCTACAAATTGTGAATTTTCATAATAAAAAAGTTCAAATAACGAAACTCCAAATAAAATCAAATCTAATTTTTTGATGAAGAAATCATGAATCCTGTTAGCAATCCTACCGCACACAGCAGGTTTAGAAACGTCAAGTAGCTAGCTACAGTCACAGAGTCGACTTCGAGTGAATTACTAATAAAATAAATATGCAGTGGATATATACGATACCTACTAGACAAGACCTACTTCTTCTACTAGAATTACTCCTACAAACCCTCTACATTTACAACTCAACGATTGCCACCCCAAAGAAACTATTGATCGGATGTAATTTTTTTAAGCACACTTCAAACAATTCATATCAAAAGCATACGGTAAGTTACTATGGTATTTTACAGATAATTGATCAAATATTTACAGAGACAAAAATCAACAGAAATATAGGCAAACAAACTGGAACTATAAGAAAAAAAAACACGCGAGCCGCAACTGCATAAGCATTACTAGATTATAAACACATGAAGCAATAAGGCCAGGTACAAGTCACTGCCAAAGATGAGTGGCGATGAAATAAATAGTCTAGTACAGTAGGTCAAAAAGTAGGTAGCACAATGCATTGTCTGATCAAGGAGAAATTTGAATCTTACACAAATTTCTCCGACCCAAAATTTGTTTTGGACGATTAGTTTTCACGATATTTTAAGCCTCCATAGAAACAACGTGGTAGTTAGTTTATTAGAGTATAAAGCAGAGACATCAAGTAGAGTCAAAAGAAAGTGGAACAGAGCATGAGGGTGTTCCAACAGTGGATGAACATGCACATGGTAATAGAATTAGGGAAATTTGAGAAAATAAAATTAAAGTTAGGAAGCAAAGTGGACCCAATAAACAAACGTTCAAATGACTTAAGTAGTGAGTGTTAAGGTAACTCAAGTCGTTTCTGAGAAACAACATGGCATAACATAGGATGGGTTAACATGAACCGAACATTATGTCTCGTGAGAGGTAGCTACCGTACGAGTTCTAGCAGTTAGCTAATCCTTTATTGCTACAAGGAACAAGGGCAGAAATTACTTTCTTCAGGCTAAAACTGTAAAATCCACACAGATTCTACACGGAGGTAACACATTTATTGCCTTATTATTAGACCAGGCAACATTTGGCATTTAGTACCTACAGGAGGAAAGGCAATTGCACCCAATTCCAAAATGTAAACTTTCAATTAGTAGTGCATAGGTAGCATTGTGTGGTATCATATTAATATTGGAAAATAACTGCCATCACTATAGTTTCATGTATCAGCATATATATTTACTCATATATATATATATATACACCAACAAGGTGTCACCAAATTCTTTGAACGAACTTCAACCTATGATTCCCTATAATGAAAAACATACCTACCATAAGTCACGCAATGAAGGCATGTCCAAAAGTGCTTCATTTAACAGCTAGTAAGAGAGAGACTCTGAAAGGCGTGACTTACTGCACTGGCGGATAATGAAAATTCAAAATCGGAATAAATTTATGCT
The DNA here is from genome assembly GCA_001587735.2 of Parhyale hawaiensis. Taxonomy (NCBI): domain Eukaryota; kingdom Metazoa; phylum Arthropoda; class Malacostraca; order Amphipoda; family Hyalidae; genus Parhyale; species Parhyale hawaiensis. Next base: position 3,935,295 of record LQNS02276621.1, read on the forward strand.
CGTGAATACTGAGACTAGCATATATTAAGTCAAATAGTTACAGTAGATGTTCAAAATGACAGCCATCAGCTTTGATGCAAGAGTGAACATCAGCTTTGATGCATGAGTGAAAGCGCTGGAAAAGTGATAGCCAAGCCCATGCAAAGACACCAGACGAGCCATGAATCCTTGCACGGCCTCCAAAAATTCCACTCATAAACTCTTTGGACAGAACTAATGTTTCATAGGCTAGCTAAACTCTTTAGGTGTTTGCAAAGGCAGAAATTGAGAGGCACCATGTCAGGACTATCATGAGAATGTGGTGGCCAGGACATTGGTCAGCAATCACATATCCAAAGGTTAGGAAACTGCTCATCCAATAATTGCCAAACAATTGGTCCAGTGTCGCCTGTAGCTACATAGATACATGCTATAGACTCACCGCTCAGAGAAACAAGCATCTGAGGAGCAAGTATTTTGTTTGCTGTGTATTGAAGTGGTCCACCAGAGCAATAAATCGTACTTCTTAAAAACGAAACACTTTTGGACGTGACTTCATTTCACTGTAAGGAACAATAAGTTAAAATTTGTGATAAGAATTCTGGAACACCCTTTATAAAACTGCTAAAATTAGACTTGTGCTTGCCATGAATTATCCTAACTATCTAAATTTGTTCAAGTACCAATTTCACTGACCATTTATTCAGCCCATAACAAACTCATCATAAGCAAAGAAGATTACGGAATAAAGAAAATCAAAATTTTACCAGGCAAGTGACCATATATGGTCACTTAACCTAAGGCTTTTCCTAGTTATGTTATAGTTAGGAAGTTTAAGCCTCAGTTTCCAAGCAGAACGATATCACAGAGGAAAGAGCAAGGGACATATACAGTAAAACCCCTCTAATCCGCACCTCAATAATCCGAAACCCTCCCTAATCCGAACATCTTATTACTGTTCGAAATGCTATCTGAGCAAGTGAGCATTTTTCGGATTAATGGGGTAAAGTACAGAGTTCCTACAAATACCTCTGTAATCCGTGCAAAACGCTTCTCATTTTTCGGATAAAAGAGGTGATGAGTGAAAAATCTGCGCGAGGTGCT
>LQNS02276621.1:4057244-4072434 GCA_001587735.2 Parhyale hawaiensis
ATCACGGTTGATTGCTATCAGAATCACGTCAAAATGCGGTCACAAAAACGCACGAATCATGCGCGATCAGGGGGAATCATCCGCGCGCTGGTCACAAAAAGACGCCTTAAGTGCAATTAGCCACCATAGCACGCAGACGTGACCTAGGCTGGTACTGGACTGTTAGTATTTGCCGTTCCTAGCTGTTAGAATGAATGACAGTTGCCATGCTCGTTGTTATTGATGAGTGGGGCCTCTAGGAACTGCGGAAATCACAGCTAAAATTTAATTGGCATCTGTGTGTAGTTTAGGTTTCAAACCCGTAACACAGCTTTTAGTTCAATTTAGTTTCAATTTCTTACGGTTTTAATTAAACCCCTTAGACAACTGCATTCTGCTTGCAATGAATTGGTTATAAAATATGGTTGAAATGTCTACCTTAATTATCTTTAGAACTGCGACAAACATAAACGGACTCGAGACGTTAACGTAATGTGCGTACGGTGTAACTGCCGGAAATACTTTCAGTGAACTAAAGTGCACAGTCACATTTTACTGTACACGGTTGCTGTCGCAATATCGAGGCGTCTTTAAACTGCAAAATTCCCGGTTGCTGTAACACCGATCTCAAGCAGTTTACTTGGGTTGCCAGTTTGTTACCCAAAAAAAAAACTTTGTTTTCGAGTGACGCGCTGCAAGTGACTGTTCGTTTGTGATAGGACTGAGAATTCGTACAGCAAGCTTTTAGTTTCTACTGGATAGGGCCTACTACCGTATAGCCTAGGTGATATTTCAGCAGTCATTTAGGTAAGTAAGCCTAGTTCGTTTTACATAATTTTAAATATTGACTGTGTTGCTACTTTTGATTCGCACGTTTACCTACCTAGCTTAGTAGGGTACATTCATTGAAGCTTCCGGCGGGTGTGCTCAACCGGTATGCTTCGTCAGAATAATTTGCTGCTCTATGCTTCATCGGAATAATTTCCTGCTCTATGCTTCATTGGCATAATTTCCTGCTCTATGCTTCATCGGAATAATTTCCTGCTCTATGCTTCATCGGAATAATTTCCTGCTCTATGCTTCATCGGAATAATTTCCTGCTCTATGCTTCATCGGAATAATTTCCTGCTCTATGCTTCATCGGAATAATTTCTTGCTCTGTGGTTCTTTGGAATAATTAGTTAATTATTACTTCAGGTCCAAAATAGAATTTCGGTATTTTAAGGTGTTATATAGGTAAAAGGAATCATTTAAGCACATATTAACTAGGCTACATGAATACCATTTTGCTTGCAAATGTTTAGTTTTCGAGATATTTGACTTTGAAGTTCCCATCGTTTTCCTGTATGGTGGGAGAAAATACCCGGCGACTCTACAGGATCCTAAACGGACCTAAACCGACTTGACCTAACCTAATCTATCCCAACATCCTGCGGAGTCGCCTGGTATATTCTCCCATAGAAAAATAATGGGAACTTCAAAGTGATATATATCGAAAACTAAGCATTTGCGAGCAAAATCGTATTCATGTAAAACGTGTTTAATGTTTTTTTTACCTATTTAACACCTTAAAATGTCGAAATTCTGTTTCAGACCTAAGCCTAAAGTTAAATTTCACCGAATAATTTGCTGCTCCATGCATCGTCGGAATAATTTGCATATGGTGCGTGCGATTCAAGTGCTAGATCGCTCTGGCGATGCGAGCCTGCGGCTGCTGCTTGTCTGCTTCAGCCTGTTGGTGACATTCAGATTATCATGATGGTGGGTGGCATGGTAACGAGAAGTTCAACACGCGATTGGGATGTGCAGGCGCCTTGCTGCAGAAACGCTTGCAAGTATTTACTTTTAAACTTCTTCGGATGAGCGTCCAATAATGTGACAGTTTCAATTTCACCTCATTACACTGATTTTGCGAGCGAGTTGTATACATACTATCGGTAATGAAGAGAGTACCTAGGTACTTACAAGAGCCTACATTATATATCCCTGAATTTTGCATAGCTAATTTCTCAAATATATACTTAGTGCGATAGTCACAGTTTTGAACGGTTATTGACTTTTCTTTCCCGGCTTGCTCTTTCTAGGCCCGTTGATCATGGAAACACTTGTGCTTGCTTAAAATCCACCTTTCTCAGGAGTCATGAAATAGGTACTGTGTCTCTTCTTCCATCTTATTTAAGCTTCCATTGTATTGCTTGATGCCCGGCGCCCACTTAACAACTTTCGTTGGCACTAGCAGCCTAGAGACAACTCGACTAATCCTTTTACTTTGTCGGGGCTCGGCGTCAGCTTGCGTTAAATTTAACTGAATATAAAATTTTTGTATGAGCCACTACTGCAATTTACTCAATAGCAAGTGTCAATGATGAATTCTCCGCTGTCCTAATACTAAACAGTTGTGTATGTGGGCATCGAGCGTAAAGAGAAGTAAATTAATCCTAACCACGACTATATTTCTAGAACCGCTTCATTTTATCATTTCTTGCCGTGCTGTAAAGCTGACAAACCGAGTCGTCAGGGCGACTGACCTTCAAAAGTCCCAGGATGAGCTTTGACTGATGCGCGCCGGCGATCTCCTCCGCATCCGCCGTCTGACCCGCCTTCGGATGCTCAACCTCTCTTTTGTTACTTTTGAACTTATTTCAACTCGAGGATATCATGGACGCTTTTTTTTAGTATTTCCATATTCTCCTGATCTTTCCCTAAAGCCCGCTGCAGACGATAGTCTTTAGTCCTGTGTTTTCACTTCACAGCGTTCCAATGCGTTGCTATCTCGGAGTAGACATCAAAAAGGGCACCTCATTTTAAGACGACATTCGCTAAAACTTTGAAAATACGCAGGACACTGTACTAGTGATAGATACTTTCCGAGCCAGCAGTTATGACCCGAAACATTTTATCGAAACTTTTGCTAGACACACAGTCGTGTTTGCGAGGACAGTAGGAAGTATTTGAACGCAGGGAAGTGGAAACACAGGACAAAAGACTATCGTCTGTAGTGGGCTTAATGTTGCGTCCTATGGAAAATATTGTTACTGTAAGTTAAAGACTTCCGCTGTAGGCTATGAACCGTAGTTTGCCTGAACATATTTAGGTGGCGGTATAGTTAAGTACCTACATGTTGCTTACTGAGAATCAGATATAGGCTAATATACGCACAAATAGGTTTGACCCTTTTTCTAACCGAACTAAGCCTATTGCACTAGCCTGATCTTAACTAAGCTAATCTAACGTACAGTGACATGGTAATCTCTGGTGGGCCACATACTCTACCAGGACCCATACTCTCTTTTTCTATCATTTAGCTTACTCTTTTTGGACGCACTGTGTGCAGTAGCTAGTGGACGTTAGAAATGGTGCAGTAGGCTACCTATGAAATGTCATGCTTATAATTTTAGCAGTTGCTCAGGGGTCACGATTTAGGTCTAAACGGTTAGCTACTGTATCTCTCGCATTTCATTTGTAGCTGCCGAGGTGTGCTCGATTCACCCACTTGACTTGATCCGATTGGAATTTCAATAACTTCTTGGGCTCTTTAATTTTGAACATCGGGTCCTCCACATCGAGCATGAAGCGTTAATCGCAAGCCGTGCATACTTGAGAATGAGATGCATTGCAACTCACCCCAAAGTGGCGTGTGGAGCGCTGGAAATGGAAGTTTCAAATTAAATTACCGGTATCTCTAGTTTTGCTCGACGTATCGAACCTTCACAGTACCAACGTCACCAAAGGGTCTCCGTGGGCACAATGGGCCCTTCTCAACATTACCTACAGTGGGTATAACTGACATCGCCATTTATACCGGATACAGTGCTGTCTTAGTTGTCATAACGCATGTGATGTCACCGAGAGAGGACTAATAAAAATGCTTAGTTTATTTTTGTTTTTTCGGCTAGCCACCACAGATTCCGGGTAGAAGATGCAGAAAAAGAAACTGTTACTTTTGACAAGGAGAACATTACTGCTCGGATCGGCAGATATTTCAGAAACGCAGGTAAGGGATAAACCTGTTGATGTGTCTGCTCCCGTCAGGGCTGTCAGTCGTGTTGCCACCCAGAGAGGCGGATATTAAGATCGGAGAAGATTCGAGGCTTGCCGTCAGTTGGGGGAAAAGTAAACATACGGGGCAAAATGCACAAACGCTTTGTTGTAATAATTTTCTTTAAATATACCTAGATAGTGCACTAGGCAGCATCTACGATCAAATAGTATCTAATATACGTTAAGGATAAGGTAGTTGCTGCCTGGTCCTGAATATGGTTAGCTGGTCTATTTATTCTAAATTTCCCATCGCACTAGCCTATTCTTTTTTTTAATCCCTGCAAACGTTCCGTTTACTAATACGCAACGACTTGTTCTAGCCCACTTTAGGCTACATACTATATTTCATACTCTCAAAAAAAAAAAAAGCTTTTTCTCCCCAGCTCTGTGTAATGAACTAACGCTCCTTTCAACGGAAAATGGTGTCAAATCATCTCCTTATTAAGATGCAGGCATTGCACTGGTAGATCTTTGCAAACTTAATGCCAATTCTCTCCTATGTTATTTTTAGTATTAGGCTTATTCTTATGTTTGTACTAAGCATGAAAACCTCAGGATGGCTGAGGATGCTGTGTCCTAACTTTGTTGGACACAGTCTCCATATGAGAAATAAATGTTTCTTTCCTTCTTTAGTGCACTATTTAGGTACCTAGATTTTAAAAAAATATTACAACAAAGCGTTTGTGCATTTTTGCTCCATGTGTTTACTTTCCCCCCAAATATGTTTACTTTCCCCCCAAATATCTTTACTTTCCCCCAAATGACGGTAGCCCTGCTGAGTGACGGGTTTTTAGCTTATGCAAAAATTTTTGCTTTGATTTCTAAATGGTACGGCATTATGACTTTAAAATTTTGTCCCCTGAAAGCAGAAAACACACGAGATAGGATTAGGTTACTTATGTTCTTTCATCTTATGTTATGGGGAATAGCGCCTCCAGGGGGTTTGTGTAGGTTACCGGTACCTTAGCCATTAGCTAGGCCTTCGGGACGTTTGTTTTTCGTGCCCACTTTGCTTCCTTCCACTTACATACTTCTACTGATCTTACTGTTCTCTGTTCTTCCTCTTCTTTCCCGACTTGCTGTTCCCATGCTCGTTGATCATGTGTGAGAACACTTTCGTGCATGGGTTCCATGTTTTTCTATCGACATAGGTACTACATGTCCCTTCCTTTTCTTCTTTTAGAAAAGCTTAGTACTTATTTATGAAGGATTAAATCTTCTTATAATATCTAATACCATACCTGTGGGGAGAAGGGACCCCAATATGACTGTAAGTTACCTGCCTCAGCCTTGGGACGTCAATCTTTCGTGTCCACTTTGCTTCCTTCCATTTTCGTAGTCATGCTGATGGTGATTTGTTCTGTTCTTCCTCTTCTTCCCTGACTTGCCGTGCCCATGTGCGTTTACGCTGTGTGAGAGCAACCTCGTACGCGAGTTCCACGGTTCTATCGACATACTGCATGTTCCTTCCTTTTCCTCTCTTTTTTTGAAAGTTGAAACACCATAGTTGTGTCTAGGGAGGCTTAAACAACTTATATAATAGTAACAGTAATCGTAAAATATTCAGCTATTGAGCTAAGTAGCCACCACCTAACCCTACCCTATCCCCTGCCAGTTCATCTTATCAATTTCCTCTGTTCTATCACCTTTCGCTTTGTATTCACGCTTTTTCGACAAACGCCAGCGTATCCGTACGTGGTTTGTTTATCTTACTAACTTCAATGACTAGCGAGGTTGATATGCACGATGTGTTAAGTCACAAAGCGCTCGTTTGAGGTGTCGCCGAGCGGAAAAACTTTGCGTGTTTTATTACATGTTCCGATGAGACTTGTGCCACGTCAATAGGATTTACTCTATAGTCTTGTACGCACTATAATGCATCTGAATGTTTAGTTGCTTCTTGTCAACAACAGAAAAGTGCACCAATTTGAGTTTCAAAGCTCGAACTCACTTCTAGATTGAAGTGAATCGTTAATTTTACTAGTGGTTCTTGCTTAGCTAATTTGATTGAAGGCTAACATTTTAGTCAATGTTTTGGTAGACACAGTCGTGTATGCAAATACTCAACACAACGTTCGAACACTTTGTACTGCTACGAAGAAAACAAACGACTATAGTGTGAAGCTGCCGTAATAGTGCATGCACGGCGTTGACGTCGCCCCTAATACCGAACTTTCGTGTAGCCCTGCCACAATATATTTGGGGATCATGCACCCAAGGGCCCGAGTGCCTTTTCCACAGGAGATGTTGCAGCTTGCCGCAGTCTCTGCTGACGAGGTTAGTTTTGTAAAGTTAGGTAGGTTCACTACTTTTCCCTTTCTGTTCCATGAGGTGGACTCTCGATCGAGATAGCCGACCTAGTAGGCCTACGCGGGACACCTCCAGTCTCTCTCGTGTAAGGCCACAGAAGGAGCCGTCCACTCGAGTGTCTTTTACTATTCTTTGCGCTTTTTTTCCGCCAGTAGTAGCGCACTGAGCCAAATCGAATTCTTCTGGCAGGAATGCCGAGATAAAATATTACTGCTGGTGACACAATAATATGAAATTCACTGTTGAATCGCCTGAGTTGCGGCTACGGTGGTAAAATTGAAAGATAACCGAACTTTCGTCTAACTTGGCTCATGGGAAGAGGACTGTCGAGAGCTTAAGATAAAGGCGAGGCTCGTTTCCTCCGCTGTGCTAGCATGACGTCGTTCGTTTATCAGCAGCACTCGGCTTGTGTTTATTTAGTCCTTTAATGCACATCTTGGTCTTTTGGGCACCTTGTATCTAGTGGTACACTTCTGCGAAAATTTGTGTTCCAAGTGGCGCGATGAAAGGTACCTAGGTCTATGTGTTGGCGAAGTATATACCGTACCTAATATCAGTTTGAAAGTATTGTCAATGCACTTTGTCATTGTTTAGTTATGGATTCGGGCTGCAGGAAGACGTTGATGGTTTGCAGTTCTATATTTTTTGGAGGCATTGAATTGAAGTACCGGTACCGTAATGCGCAGGAGGGGACACGAGTCATCGATTATATCATTCTATTGGTGTTGCAGTAGGTAGGCTATGCTCTTTTTGCCGCACGCGGTACGACAATCGGCAGTCCTTAGCCCTTTTTCACTTCACAGCGTTCGAAATTTTGAATGTTTGATTGTGTTTTGAGCATAGGATGGGTCACAGGCCATAGGGTTAGGCTAGTTAGGTTTGTATTTCCTATGTTAATAGGAAGTACTGCCCCAATACTATCAGGTTACCATAGCTAAGGTAGGCCTTCCGGCCGTCTGTCTTTCGTGTCCAATTTACTTCCGTCCAGTTTCGTATTTTGCTTATGATGCTTCGTTGTGTTCTTCCTTTTCCTTCTTGACTTACTGTTCCCATTCGCGTTGGTTTTGTATAAACACCCTCCTGTCTGAGTTCTACGCTTCTTTTAGCATACTAGGTATGTCTCTTCTTTTTCCTCTCTTTAAATCACAGTGCGTGATGTGGGTAAGAACACACAAACTGGGAACTTAATTAAAGATAATGTATAGCAAACACCTTGAGTGCTTGCGTCGCGGAACTCCCTGCGCTTCATCCGATGCTGCTATAGGGGCGGCCGTGCCCCGCAGACAGACAGTGGGGAGGTTCAGCTGGGCTGCACTGGGCCAGCGAGTGAAGTGCTTGCTGCTGCACGGGCGCTGTGCCAACCTACAGACGGGGCTTCTGTCTCTCAGAGGTGCCCGGGCGCTTTGCTTGTTTCGTGTCAATCAATTTCGGAAGCGGCGTGCCAACTTCTCCATAGAATTTATCCTGATAGTAAGCCCAAATAAAAGGTCTCTCGTAGCAGTAGCGTTGTTGCGAAGTGCTCCGCGGATAACACCAAAGAGTTTAGGTTTAAAACTTCCCTGTGTTCCCCTGAGTGAGCCCGTTCTATTTTTGCATTTAGCTACTTCTAGTTAACTCATAAATGACTGTCATGTGATATCTATCACTCGTACCTACTTGGGGTTCCGTTTCAAATTAGAATTCTCGCCGGGTTGTGTGTGTGGTGCTGTAGAACACATTATCAGTTCTAACGGACATGAAACTAAGCCATAGGTGCAAAAGTAGAGAGCGAGTAATAACTAGAAGCTGTTTACGGAAGAACTAGATAATTTTCGTTGCATGGAGGATCTGTTGTCGGTTCGAGCACCGGCAACAAAGCGCGGTGACCTCATAGCGCGGGAGATACTGCCAGCCCAATTAAAGGTGCACTTGCGCGTGTGCAACATATTCTTGGTGGAATTGATGCACCGGATTCATGACTATGTTGCCGTAGCTCGCATTGTATTGACCACTGTCGTCTGCAGTCTCGATCTGTTGCCCGTAGTGGTTTGGCCATCATTCGCCGGGCCTGCGCGTGTGCATCGTGGCCACCCGTGTTGTCTCGCGTTACCGGCGTATGCTTCTTTGCCCATCGCCCATGCTTCTGTGACGCTACACAGAGAAAGGTTTGCTACTGTGAATTCCTATTTACTTTTAAAGTGATAAATCTAAGCAGGAAGCTGAATAAAATTTGCCTATTATAGGCAAATGCAAACTTACGCATTGTAGAGATTTTTTTAGTGCGTATGATATGCTTCACCTCAACATCGCTGTGGTACAGTCCTTAAATAGGCTATATGCCAGTATATCTGTTTTAACTCATTATTTACAATTAACAATGAAACCGTGTTTTAATTGTCAAATGCAAGAATCATTATGTCAACTCAACAGAATAATGAAGATGGGAGCGTAAGTTTCGGTTGTTTCATGGCATAGCTATACTCGAAATCTGTAAAAGAAAATTCTTGCATCTATTTATTATAATAGTTTCGTTATGTAGCTTACTTACTTGTTTGGTCGATTTACGTGTAGTACTTATATTAATCTGTCCTACCTGCTTTAGCGCACCTCCTGAAAAGTAGGCTGAGTAGATTTCCCTTTATACCGCTTCTCTGATCACTCGAAAATGGTGAAACATTCTTAAGTATGCCACTAGATAATGACATCAGTGCGGTGTCGGTTATTATAAACGTCATCTGAAATGGCATAGGTAATGCTTTATAGTAAGGCATTTCTATTGCTTACCTAAACGGAGCAGCGCTCGAACTGAACTCAATTTATCTCAAGTCCCGCAACAAGGCAGTGCACTTCGACGTGAAAAGCGCGTTGTAAATTCTGCTTGTGCAATTAAAAGTGACGCGCTTGTGGGTGGTACGTCGTGCACGCAACGCTTCAGTTATCAAGCGTATCTTAGGCCGTCATCCCAAAGAAGTCCTGACCTGCTGCACAAGAACGTCTTGTCAGGACGAGTCGGGCCCTCAGTCACTGTCACGCCACCTGCTGGAGCTTACAATTATTTCTGCCCACTGCATGCAGAAAATGAATTAATGTGACGTACTCACTCAGTAGTACCAGGCTTGCAGAGTCCGAGTACTTGAATTTTGGAGATGAGGAGTCGGAAACTAGCTAACACCAGGATTCTGTAGGTCGGTGAAAATAGACTTTATTGTTAGTTTGAATCAATAGGAGTCGGGAGATAGCAAACCCCAAAAGTCGGAGTCAGACTTTGTATATCAGACCAGACAGCGCTGCCTATTTTTGCCAGTAGGGGGGGGGGATTGTACAGTAACCCCCGTTAATCGATTTATAGCCATGTCCTATCTTATGACATTGCAGCGCTACCTATTATTTTAACCGCGGGGGCGCGATTCTGTCCATCAAAATATTCTATCGTATTCGAAACTCCACAAGCATTGTAGCTTGAAGGGCCTTCAAGATGCAAAAGTTTACGGGACTCATACTTACCAAAAATGCCAAATGTAACAGTGGTGAAACCGCGGTTACCGTGCACTGCATATGGCTAACAAATTCTGCTAATCATGGAGTAAATCGGAGACATCTCCTTACTCGGGTGGTGCTCGTACTCCTACCTATAACCTCTTGGGGTGTCTTCTCGCTTGAACTTGATGTGAAATTTCGGACATGGGATAAGACGCGTGCCACAATTCCTATGCGTACTGTGAACAAGCTTGCAAAATTCATGGGAAGGCCCCTCAGGAGCCATATGATGGCCCAAGACCATAGGGTTATCGTAGTGAGGATCATCGATTTTATTTTAAATCATGGAGTATCTCGTTCCCAGGGAAGCTCATGGTTACCGTAGACTGGAGTAGGTTTTAGGGACAGCTGTCGTGTGTGCAGATTTTCATACTCCCCAATTAGGCCTATGCTTTACTTTGTTCTTCGTTCACTTTTTTTACTGGTTTCTCAGTGCGAACACCATCGTGCATAGGTTCCATGTTTCTGTTAATATTTTATGTGACTTTTTCAAACTCAAACCTGACCATTATTCAAACCTGACCATTATTCAAACCTGACCATTATTCAAACCTGACCTTTATTCAAACCTGACCATTATTCAAACCTGACCATTATTCAAACCTGACCATTATTCAAACCTGACCATTATTCAAACCTGACCATTACTGACAAGTGTAGCCTATACTTGGATTTAGATGTTCGCTTGAAAATAGGTACTCAATTTGAACAGAATCTTGAGCCACATCGGACACTACCTGGTCTTTGCGTTACATCTGTCACGACGACGACTGGGATAGCTGCCAGTAGACGGACAGATAGGCCCATTCCCAGAGGGCAGCCGGGACTCACGTTCCTGTCGTCTGTGAGCTGTTGCCGTTATGTCAAAAGAAGTAGGTAGGTACGGTTGGTATAGGCTATAGGTATGCCTCAAATTTAAGAACTGCTCCTAAGTCGATATCTGACACTGATTTTGGATCTCTAACTGGAATTTCGCTAGCACGTCAGTTTTTTTTTTACATAGGCTCTATTCGTAATTGAAATTCACGTATAAATAGAATTATAGGACTTGTCTGCAAATTTTTTCAGTGGGCGTTCCACGGCAACTGCACTAATGAAGTACCTTCAGAAACAGGATGTGATTGCTTGGAAATGAGACGTGATAGACAAAAGCGGTCTTCCCATTTGGAATCACAAGGAGGAACTGATGAAAATTATTATTATTATTTTTAAAACTTCGCGCCTGAGCTCCCACGGACAGGTAATACAACCCAAATGAAGCATCTTGCAACACCGGGAAGCCCGAAACGCTGCTAAAGGAAATCCAGCAAAAAAACATTCACAGCCGACTAGAACGCCTGCAAGCCAAAACGACCAAAGGCCGATGTCGGCAACAAATTCCAAACCTTGCCAACCAGGGCACGAAACACCGACAGAACAATGCAGCTGAATTAATTTCAACAAATTATGATCACCCAGTGAAATATCTAAATGATGCAGGTATCCCACTGCCTGTATTTCCCAAAATTTCTCCTGTTTGAGTGTTGAGTCGGAGTTATGGAACGAGTGAGTTGCCAGGGCCGATAGCAAAAAAATCAATGGAAGTTGACCGAACTTCGCCCGACTTTGAAGCCCCTTGCTAAAGTTTTCGAGACTCCTCACATGAAGATGGAATTAATTGCAAGGTCAGGTATCTGCACCAGAGTGTCCTGCAGAGGTTTGTTACAGCTCTCTGTAGCGTACGCGAAAACTGGCGGTACTGGAAACTGTGGTGGCTGTTGCAATTAGTGTATCTGTTCGGGTTACTTGAGAGCAGCGACACGGGGAGGTTGTATTCTGTCCGGAGTATGGTGTTATGCTTTAGCTGGCTAGGAGTGCCTGCGAGCTTGCAAATAATTCCCTTTACAGCTCACGGTGTTCTTTGTTACAATTTTAGCTTTGAAAGCCTCGCCTCTTTTTAGTGGAATTTCAAAGCACTTATTAAATCCGTTTGCAGATAGGCTACTATATATATATATTTTAAAGCAACATAAACAGTGCATAATGAAATCGTGCTGTGAGTTTTTTTATGTTCAGTCTTTTCCTCCCCTAGAGGTACCTACTCTGAAGATTACCTATCTTAGCTAAGCCTTCGGGACGTCTTTCCTCCGAGCACACTTTGTTTCCTTTCGCTTTCATAATTCCACTACTAATGATGATTTCCTCTGCTCTTCCACATCGTTTGCGACTTGTTGTGCTCTCGAGCGTTGATCCTGTGTACTAGCTATATGTCTTCTCCTGTATATATGTCTCCTCTTTTTCTTCTTAGAACATTAAATATGTAGTGCATTAGGGAGGCTTTATTAATAATTCAACCTTGCATAGCTAAAGTTTTTTTAGTGGCTTTGCAGGTAACCAATATCATTAGGAGGAAAACTGTACCGAATGAGTGAGAAGTGCGCCATTCGAGAATTCCTTATTGTACTGCGCACAAAAAAGATATAAAGCTAGTGCAACTGGGAATACCTCTCGTTGTAATGAACTAATATTAATTGTATTCAAAAGAAGGAGGCGATCTTGGCTTGTTACGTTTTCCGGCGGCTCTCCGGAACTCGTATTTACTTCGAGGTTCGAAGTAGGGTGAAGTCGCGGACGCAGACATCCCCTCCCCCATCTAGGCCCGTGCCGCGGCCCCCTGCTTGGGGAACCCTATATGCAACCTTCGCGGCAGCGGAAGGGAAAGTCTGTCAATTGAGCTACCGCCGCATTTCACCTTCCCTTCTCGCCTTCCGTTGCTCTAACTTGTGCAATAACGCACCGCTGCTTCACAAGTTCGGGCAATGTCGGGAACAAGAAAAAATATTCATACTGTTACGGAGACTAGTGTCCTCAGAGGGACCTGGGAGCACCTTTTATTGCCAGTTTGCTTTCTTTCGCTTTCGTATTCTCCCTGATATGTCCAAGTTGCTATTTCCCTCTTATCTATCTCTAGCTGTTTGCTGTTGTAATCTATGGTTTGCTCGTACCGCGGCATGGATTCACGTCCCTGCTTTCTTGCTGTCTTTCAATTGCTGGTACTCAAGTGCTGTAGCATGGGAGGCTTGAAATAAGAGGAGAAAGATAGTTTTAATCAGGGAGAAACATTAATGGAAGTGTTTTGTGTACACTGTATATGCGACGTATGTCAGGACGAGGTTTCTGTCTATGTGAGCGCGCCCTCCCATGCACACTAGCTCTGCTCTAACCGAGTTCATACCTGTTACCCGTGCACCTTTCTTTGCTATAACTCGCAAGGCTTATATCAAACCGTCTTATCCGGATATGCATTAATTTGCTCCATATGACGGAGCTGAAGCACAGTACAGTACATGTTCTTGTGCACTCTACAACTCGCACAGTTTCCAAGATGTATCTATGTACCGTACGATCTCTACTGAGGTTGAATATATCGACGTAGCCTTCTACTTATTCAGTTGGTCTTCAGATGGATTTCGAATGACTGTGACGTCACAGTGCCGTGCGCTCCAACACGAACATACATCTATCAATGGAACTGCTGTTATTATATATTATGTATCAATGGAACGGTTATTATATATTATGTATCAATGGAACGGTTATTATATATTATATATCAATGGAACGGTTATTATATAGCTATTATGTATCAATGGAACGGTTATTATATATTATGTATCAATGTGGAACGGTTATTATTTATTAGGCTATGTATCAATGGAACGGTTATTATATATTAGATTATGTATCCATGGAACGGTTATTATGGCAGCCTGATCAAGTGAAGCGATGCTGTGCTGTATCGGCGACAATCTGCGGCTCTAGTCGAGTCGTGTCTGTCGGGAGCTCAGTGCCTCGCAAAACCTAACATAGAGACTGTGCTCTGCTGCGCTGTTGATGTTTTCCCGTGGACAGGAGGTTTTTCTTTTCTCTTCCTTGCAAGCATTCGGTTAGCCTACAGCGAATCTTTGAACCCACCGTGAGGAGGTTCGACTTAGCATCTAAGTCGCATAGTTAACCCCTTCTGTCTTGCCGCTACATGTACCTACCTATGTTACACTCCATCTTGTGTTATTCGGATAACTACGAGAGAGCTAAATCAATTCATATGAGAAAGGGTTAATGAAATATCTGTTTTTGCAAATATTGCCTCCTGCAGGGAGCTGTTCGCTTTGTCTCTAATATAGGCCTAGCCTTCGAAGAAGACATCACTGTATTCATGCCATACATTCCACCGTCGAATTTTACGGCATGTTATCAAATAAAATTTAAGTCGGCCTATTTAGCTTTAGAGCATTGATTGAAAGTCATCCAACAGGCCCATCCAGATTCTTACTTTCGTTGGCTGACGTACGTCCGTGTACCGCCATGTTTTATTGTACCCTTGGGAAGTTTTCTTGCTTCCATGACTTGGCTGGGAGGAGCGCAGACGCCCCCGCCGGCGCGGCGGATGGCTTTGTGTTCCAAGGGCCGCTGTTTCTTTCCGGTGACCTTCACGGTGCCGTGGTCGTGACGGCGGTACCTACGGAGTTTTCGCTTTGGTTGAAAGTTAACAGTTATGTGAAGTACCTAGCTGGCAGCGGCTCGCTTCTAAGCTGCGAATGACAGCACCTATGGTACATTGTGGTTCATATGCATCATGTCTGAAATAAAGGAACCTACTGCCGGTACAGATACCCTTCTGTGGTCAAATAGAAATTGAACTATTGCTACATGTTTCTATAGATACTACCTATGTATCCATTGAAAAGAACGAATGGCACGCGTATCAAATGCCCTAGGCCCCCCCAAAAATGAACTGATGTGATGTAAGTGCCATTTTTTTATTTGCTATTCCTATGCTCTGTGATCCTCGATGCATTGCGACGTATAACATCTTGACATTCTGCCAGTGTATTCATTCTGTTTTCCTCACTTTAGTTCAGCACAAACCATGCAGGCGCACTGTCAGGCCTGCTTTTCCTACAGGTTAAAATAGAAACAATAACACTTGAAGCGTTGAAAAACGTATTACTTGGTTTGTGGTAGCTAGTTGATAGAATTCATGAGTTTCTGTAAGAATTTGAGAATGCTTTATCATATAGGAAGGTAGTTATATAGCTACATGAACTCTAGCTCTGAATATGCCTACGTAGGTAGGTTTTCCCTGCCACAATATGTTTGGGCATCACGCACCCAAGGTTCCCGAGTGCCTTATCCGCAGGGGATGTTGCAGTTTGCCGCAGTTTCTGCTGACGAGGTTAGTATTGTAAAGTTAGGTAGGTTCTCTACTTTCCTCTTTCTGCCCCGTGAGGCGGGCTGTCGATCGAGATAGCCGACCTGGTACGCGGGACATCTCTAGTCTCTCTCGGGTGGAAGGACACAAAAA
>LQNS02276621.1:4073356-4087641 GCA_001587735.2 Parhyale hawaiensis
ACATTCTTACTTGATAAACCTATTTTCTAAAGACATTAATTACTTTCTTATGTGTAGCTATATGTAGTCGTACAAATCTATATTTATGTATGTATTTTCTTTTTTTTTTAATCCATGTTTTCATAACAACAAGACCAACATTTTCGCACTTATAACTGATAATTTTATTTTTCATTAACCTCGCTTTTCTTCTTTTTTCCTGTTTCTTTACAGACAAGATTTTTATCGTTCTTCCATATCTTTCCAGGCTTGTTGCTTTCGTGGGTGAGTAGTGTTCCTCCGTCCATGGGTTCCCTGTATTTCTATGTCCTTGTTCGAAATAATTGCCGAAGCTAGAGAGGCTTAAACTAACGTACATGTTGATAATAAATAATGTATAATTCCGATTATTGTCTTCGCTCAGTCTTGTCTTCGGTATTCTGATATTTTCGTATTTCTTTTTTTTTTACTTTTCCGTAATATTTTCTGTCTTCAGGAAATTGATGTAGGTATCTTTTTCGCGAAACAAAATAAAATAATTGGCAAACAAAAGCTGTTTTACCTAATCCGATGATGCCCGTCCAAAGCCACCAGTTTTTCAAATCCGGTTAAGCTGTTGCCAGGGGCTCTCCTACACATGCCAGAATTACGGCCTGGCTGCTGATGGACCTGCAGCTCCAGTCCCAAGCTGCCTGTTGCCCTTTTCTTAATGGCCGTCCTGTGTTATCCTGACCTTGAAATGAGATTTTAGTTTGGACTCCAGCGCCCGACTCGAGCTTTGATTGTCATGCACTCGTGCCCCGTTGTCCTCCGGTCCCACGACCTCTTATGTTATTATATTCAAGTCCTTGCCAATTGTTGGATCGCTAATTTATGTGTACTGTACCTACGCATCAACTCTGTTTTCCCCTGGCGTGTGGAGGTCTCGGTGTCTAGCATGCCATTAATTGGACAGTCCGTGCCACTTTTTCTGTGGATAATTTCAGTGTGCTGCAAATTGATTTTCTTGGCCTGTTATGAGGAGGCATCGTGATGCCGTATGCGATTTGCACTGAGCCTTAGTGCAGGATTTTTAATCTTGGAGCCAATCTACACCCATCCAGTCGTCCGATTGCAGTACTGTACAGTAGAAACAGCCGAAAAGTGCACTGTTTTATGACTTGTACTGTATTTCACTTTATACATGGCATAATATATCCGTAATTTGGCTATGGGAAGCTTGTCGAGAAAACCGATTTGGCGGCTAGCATTTTAATAACTTTTTGTGGGTACTCACAGTTGTATTGACAACGACGCTACAATGCATAATGATTTGATGATTGAACATGTGCCATAGACTATCGTGGAAACAGGTCTTTAAACCTCTATTCTAGAAAGAACCCTGTTTGATCCGTATATATTAAAGGGAGAACCTATGGATTTGGGAACCTGCCTGCTCCTTATTTCCATCCATTAGTGTTCATTCCATGTGGGTAATAAAAGATTTTATATTGTTTGCATTATTCTGTCTGTTGACTTGCATATCGGCACCAAATATTGGCAGATGAACTTTCTAGTGCACTTGTTTATGATCCCAGCGACTCCCTTAGAGGCGACTTGCAGCCTGACGCCCACGCTAAAAAACTCACTTAGCCTAGCTGCAGCTTGATGGATTCCTTCTCTGGCTTTGCTGGCTCTTATACTTTTTCTCTCTTCTCCACCAAGTCATTCCTGACGCCTGCATCCTCCTGCTGCTGCGGTCATGCAGCGTCACGGCGGCTGCACCGCCCCTCCTTCCCCCCCCCCCTCCCCCGATCCTGCTGTAACGCCTCACTGCTCCTGCAGGCAACGCACCTGGGGTGATACGGAGGCTGTTCTGGTCAGGGCATTTGCCTTCATCTGATTAGAGTTATTGCTTCATTCTTCTTGTTTTACGACGTACGGAAAGCCTCTTTCAACTGAATAGTGCGTTCTCTATTTTTTTCATTAAAATCATTGATATGCCTTCATTCGACCTAGCACATATCCTTTAGGGAGATTGTAGCTACTGCGTGCCTTTCTTCAAGCGACTATATTTTCCCTGAATTGAGGCAAAAGTTTTGCTTTTCATGACTACAGCTTATACAGTCTTTTTCTGTTTGAAAAATGTCCTCCGTTTAAAGATTTACTACAGTAACATTTAACAAATTTCTTCTGATTACAAGTTAATAATGATCAAGTTTCACGAAGTCTGCCGTTGTTTCATTTCTGAACTGCTCTCAGACTTTGGCCGTCACTATTTTGTCGCCGCTAACTTGCGAATGCAATGTCACGGATTATCTGATTCCGTTCAGATATACCTATATAGGTACATCAGTACCTACCTATATCGTGTAGGCTATATAGTGTAGGTTACTTTCGCCATTAGCTAGGCCTTCGGGACGTCTCTCTTCCGTGCCCCCCTTTGCTTCCTTCCTGATTTCATTCTCCTACTTGCTCATGCTTTATTTTGTTCTTCCTCTTCTTTCCCGACTTGCTGTTCCCATGCGCGATGATCCTGTGTGGAAACACCTTAGTGCATGAGTTCCCGTTTCTCTCGACATACTAGATGTCCCTTGCTTTTCGTCTGTGACTCGTCCCGCCTGGAAACTGAGACTTAAATTTTCTGACTGTTAAACTAGCAAAGTGTAGGCTATATAGAGTCAATCTAATTGCCAACCCACTGTAGTGGCCACTCAACAGCGCGTCAGTGGACTGCAGCTGCTGCAGTTATCTAACAACTTCACAGATCTCCTGGGTCTTCAGTCTTAACATCTCCCACGCCGAGTGACGCGCCGGCCAGCAGCTTGGCGGCCCACGTACTTACAGTTGTCACAGATTCACTTTCTTAGTTATAACTAAACTGTTGCAGCTCACTGCTAGCTTCTGCTTTTTACTGAGCATCGCTGCTTATCCCGTTTACTATTAGCGTTGCCCTGTAGTAACTGTGTGCTTGAGTGTGCTCTCGCCTCTCGTACTCGGATTGCATTCCTAGTCGAATTTAATTTTTTCAAACATTTTAGTAGCAAATATGGGTTGATAGCAGTTGGTATTTCCTATACTAGTTCTTATATTTTGTGCTTTAAGCAAATCTTGGACTTTATTCATCGTGTGTCTTGTCTGCGGTTTAATGCTATTGTGCAGGCACATTAGTAGACGCACAATCAGTGCTGTTGGTACCATTCTTGCGAATAGTGAGGTGAAATTCAAGCAAGAAAGGGCATTATCTCATTGGTGTTGTGTTTGGCAATGCATGGCGCGCAATGAACATCATCATCATTAAATTTAAAACAATGTTCAGAGTAGTCATTGTGTAAGTTGTGGGATGAATTATGGAGAGATTCTGTGTATATTTTGTGTGTTTGAAATTGTGTATATATGCATTTCGTGGCGCAGTAAAATGTCTGGTATCACATTGTTCTCGATTCTTCAAGTGGGATTGAATCATAGTCTGATATAGGTACTGTATTTGGAAAAGGTACGTTTTATTGCTTGCATTACTTCTACTTTGTTTCCCCAGAGCAACCAGGAACCTCACGACGTCTATTTCGACCGTACGACGTGTTCTTGAGCAAACTGTAGTATCAGTTTTTATTTTTCTTGGAAATCAGAGATTTTGAAGCAGGAACACGTGCAAGCAAACCAGCTTGCTCGAATCGACTTGAGTTGTTAATCGAGAATCTTGCCGCCAAACATTTCACCCATCTTACAAGCAATTTCTGCTGACGTAAAACGGTCCTTCGTGCTCTGTTTCACTATGGTTCTGTCTTCTTTTGGAGTGGTTTGCCCACGGTGTAATAATAACGACGGGCGGAACAGACATCAGCTGATCGAAAAATCGTAACGTCTCATCCTGAGCGGCGCTCCACTTGTGACGTCACAGCGGACCACGCGCGTTCTAAGTTGAAATAAAAACAGAGCTTTCTATCTAGTGTAGCTGATATGTAACCGAATTTTAACGTTAAAAATACACCGTATGTAACATTGTACTGACATAAATCAATAATTGCAATTATCTAGAAGGTTTTACAGGCATTTTCATAAAATAATGTGAAATACAGAGTCCCCCAAGAACAAGATACAAACAAGAAAAATGAACAAAACGACGAATTTGAGGAGTAAAATAACTGATAATATATGCTTATCAGTGTATCCTCTTCTTTCTATCTTCATAAACTTACTGATGATGCTTTGTTCTCTTCTTCTTCTTCTTTCCCGACTCGCTGTTCCCATTCGCATTGACTCCTGCATGGGTTCCACGTTTGTTTAGGCCATGGGTCCCAACCGGGGTTGCTCACACCCCTTAGGGGTGCGAGATGTCCTGCCAATGCCTACGAAACTTCGATGAAATAAAGATGGAATCATTAAATTTATACGCAAATTTCAATTTGGTGTAAACTTCAATCTTTGTCTGTTTTCAGATGAGTTATTATTTTTTATGGAAAGTGATAACACATTAAGAGTTTTCTAGGTGTTCCAAGTTAAGAAAAGGTTGGGAACCACAATAGAGGGAGATATGTAGCATTGAGCAAAACTGGGCATAACGTTTCAAAAGGAAATTTGGGATGAGATAGACAAATGAAGCCTATGCATGCACCGAGATTATGCAAAGAGGAAGGAATCGAGCCATTGTTGTGCAACTGGCAGCTGTTACAAGAACTGGAGATACAGCAGTGAGCAAGACTGGGGATAACGTATCTAAAGGATAGGTATTTTAGACGAGGTAGGTAGCAAATGAAACTTATGCTTTCATCGAGATTGTGTGAAAAGAAAGAAATTGACTTTAGAACGAAAGCAATAGAACAATCATAATTTCGCAATTGGCAGCCGTTACAAGATACACACAGAGAAATGATTGTTTGCCACTAAACAAAATT
The DNA here is from genome assembly GCA_001587735.2 of Parhyale hawaiensis. Taxonomy (NCBI): domain Eukaryota; kingdom Metazoa; phylum Arthropoda; class Malacostraca; order Amphipoda; family Hyalidae; genus Parhyale; species Parhyale hawaiensis. The sequence continues at coordinate 4,078,210 of LQNS02276621.1, forward strand.
AGTCAACTGTAAACTACCTTGTCATTTGAATTTGCGTCAATGCACATTGTCGTTTGTGATAAACAACAGATGAACAAGAGCGTTGTGATGAACTACAGTGTCCTTTACGATTAATTATTATTGCTTTGTAGCTAAAATATTACGTCGTTAGTGATAAGAAACCAAGTGTTTTTTATCGTAAATGAAATACTTTTCTGCGTGTATATTATATAGGGCAGGGGTTCCGAATCATGGGTATAACTCGAGCTGGCTGGGCTGCGAGATGATCTACCACTGGGTGCGAAATCTTGGATAAAATACAGTTGGACACATAAATTTGCTCACAAATTTTGCCTAAATTTCATTCTCTATCTTCCGACGAGTACCGGTAATTAGTTTTGTAGGGGGTGCGAGAAGACGCAAAAGTTTTCCAGGTGTAACAGGCTGAGAGAAGGAATTGGGAACCGTTGGTCTAGGCTTTCTTTATGTTCTTTCTTCCTTTCCTTGGATCACAGTGTACTCTGTGGGTTGGGAGGCTCAAACTATGAATATAATAATAATATGCTTATCAGTTTATTATCCACTCGTCGGAAAACTTTGTAGCGTCATTGTCAAGTGAAATACAGAGTTTCCTAGAAGTGGATACTAATAAGAAAATAAAGCGACGAATTTGAGAAGAAAATGACTGATAATAGTTATATGCTTATCAGTTTATAATCCACTCGTCGGAAAGCTTTGTAGCGTCATTGTCAATACAACTTTGTGTACACAACATAAAGTTATGAAAAATGTTTGCCGTCAAATCAGCTTCCTCTGCAAGTGTCACCACAGACTAAAAAAAGGAACACAGACTGGCAATTCTTCAGTATTTTTGCAAGAAAATAGCGGCTCAATGATGACGTCACATTCCTCGTTTTGCTGTTTTCATCATAAGGTGGTATACAGGATACGAGTTGTATCTGCTTAGCTCCAGCTGCACGAAATNCCAAATATTATTCTCGTAAACAAAATCGTTCAAGGCACAACGCTGATGGCTTAACTATGACGTAACAACAGCTCCAGGAAGAGCTGAACTGCGCTTAGAAACTGCCCGTCTGTGTTTTCATTAGTCTGTGGTGTCACCCCGTAAGTTACGGATATCTCTTCAGCTTTGGTGTGGACTAAAACTTAGAAAACAGTGCTCTTTTCTGCTATTTCTATGGTGCAGTAACACATTCTGCAGGACAAGTGGATGAGCTATAAGACGTTTAGATGGATGACGTGTCAAGTTGCGAACTCACCTTATGAGAGCAATTATTTCTACCGATCTCCCTAGTCAAATTACTTATATGGCCATGACCTACGCTAGTCAAAAGAACGAGTATAGTCATCTTTTTGTCTGAACGTCATGTTGAACTCTCGTAAGCATAGCTTTGAGATTGCCACTAAAAGGTGTAAAAATGTTAACCGGCAGTTCAGTTTGCTCCTTAAGTGCCGTTACTTAACTGTCGGGCGTAGAATTATATTTGGATGGATTTAGAAGTCAACATTCTTTGTAGGTGTGTGCTCTGTAAATGGGCACATCAACACATTCGGACGGAAAGATGACGATGCTCGTTCTTTTGACTAGCGTGTGTCATCGGCATAAGCCAGCGGTTTGCTTCAGTAGCGCTGCAAGCTTATCTGCCTTATACGATGAAAATGATGGGCCTGAATAGGCCTACATACCGACTTCTACTGAGCTCTAACTAGAATGTTTAGGTTGAGCACTGTAGACGGTAGTATCAATAACGAGCATATAGCCTACCTACATCCAGCGAATTTCCCGACGCTAGTACGTCCGCTATGATCGAGACCATCGAGAAGAGACGAGGCCCCCACATAGTGTTCTAGGGGGCCTTGTAAGAGGCCTATCTCGACGGTCTCGCTTTATGATGCGGTCCCCGATCGTTCTTTATCTTCGTATGCTTGTCTGTTCTTTCTGTTATCATTCCCTGGGTCTGCCGGTCTTGGCAACGTTTTAAAGTCTCTTTCCTGTCTAAATCTGGCTATGATACGTTGTACGATGCTTCGAGATCTTCTCATAGCATTAAACATCTCGGAAGCCCGCTGCAGACGATAGATTTTTGTCCTGTGTTTCCACTTCACTTCATTCGAATATTTCCTCGTGTCCATGAAATCACAACTGCGTGTTTACCCAAGGTCCCCTAAAACACAGTGTTCTATGGGGCCTTGATCTACCAAAGTTTAGATAAAATGTTAGTCACCAAATCCACTGGCTTGGCAATTGTCTTTTCAAATTTTGATTGAATGGTGATTTAAAAGCAGTGCACATTTTTTGTTATTTACGCAAAAACAGCAACGCATATATTCGCACGCTGTGAAGTGAAAACCCAAATCAAATGACTTTCGTCTGCAGCGGGCTTGGCAGTGATTTCCCGTTTTTGTGGAGAAACACTGTGCGCGTATTCTTGGCTTGAGACATTGGTCGATATTTCATAAGCGCCATGATGAAGTTCGATTTGTTCCAATAATACAGAAGCTTCAACTAGCCTTTACAATTTATCTTAGGCTTATTTATTTATTATTATTTTCGTTATTTCTCTTTATTTTGTTACCATGTTTATAATGTTGTGAAATTTCATCACGATGCCGTACATGCAATATACGTACCTATCTAGAATTTGGTCTACGTTAGTTTTCAAGTTTTTGATTCAGTATTTTATTAGTAATAAGTATTGAATAATTGTTTTACACTTTTACTGTCCCTTAACTTATGATCGCTATAGTGAATATATTCTTATTAAAGTGCAAAAATTTAAGTTATATTTTGAAATTTCGATACCGTAGGTGTAACAGTTCACTTAACTACTTCGAACAAGTAATAAGGCATATTAATTTTCTCGTATAGATACACAGTTCATCGCATTAGACGCACAGCATCGTAAAGTTTTACGTAGCCGTAATCCTTTACTGATCAAGTGATCATATGTTGTTCCTTACATATTGCTGTTTCTAAGATAACATTTTCAGGTGAAAGGTTAATGCTAAACCGTATTGGTACTAAGGCACATAACAGTACAACGTACATTGGTCTCATCTCGCCAACGAAACTTTACATCAACAATTTCTACTAAACTATGCTAGATAGATGACGTTTGACCAGAGTTTTCTTTTTTCCCGTGGGTTCCATGAATTCATTTTACTGGAACATGCCCATATCCCAGACGCCATCTCCTTTAACACGGTTTATTTTTAGCTGTTAGTATATTTCCTGTTCTCCATCGAAGACTTCTCCCTGCGCCTGCTGGGTCCGTTATACCTTCTGCTTGCTGTGACGCACGCGCATGAGTGCGTGCAGTGAATGGCGAGGCAGGACCGTGGACATGGCCACCGATACACCGTGCAGGTTCTGGATTCTCAAACACATCCTAAGGCTCAGGGACATACATTATGTACAGTTCCGTCTACAGGTATCGCTGACGCGGCTCAGATTCTTTATTTCTTAGTGATCTGGTAAAAATTATTAACCAAGTGGTTTTATTCTTCAAAGATTATATTACAAAATGCGGAAATGAGAGTAAGTTGTTGAAAATAGCAGAAAACGGTGACACTAGCATATACGTTACTGTATTGCTAACCCGCAGCATGGCAGTAGACGAACCAAGAGCCTGCCTATTCCCAAAAAGAAGCTACGGCCCAGGCTCCGGAGTCCACCACACTATTGCCGTTATGTCAAAATGATAAAAACTGGTATCTCCAAGGTACTTGGAAACTGCGTAACAATTACATTTATCGTGCTGTTTTCGTTGAAAATAGCTTCGGGCGACGGCATAGGTAGTAGCTGCTCGGTTCTTTTCTGGAATGATTTCAAGCAAATATTCTTCGTGTGCAGCAGCTTGAGATTCTTGAAGGGCGAGTATGATGTCATGGGACGACCGCCGAGTCATGCCACCTCCTCCACCGCCGCCGCGTGCCCCGGACCACCAAAGGTCGCTGGCAGCTGCCCGCAGTTTTTCTTGTGCTCCGCTGCCATTGTTTGGTGGCGACCGCTGCCCTGGTGCGGGCAGTCCTCTCTTCTCAGCGACTGCATTCGCCATTGGGTTCATAGTGCTTTTGTTCTCTTGTGTGAATGATGCCACAGCATCCGGGTCAGATATGTACCTACTCAATTTCGACATGTTAAACCAGCCGTATGTCTTCTGAAGGTGTTCTTTCCTGTGCTTTGTGATGTCAGAAACCTGGCACGATATCTGTGTGTATTGCGGTTGATTCATATAGTGATATATGTACAGTATACCCGATTTTATGGTGGTGTTCGAATCAGCCAATTTCCATCGAAATAATCTTATCTGATCAGCCTTCAGTTAATTAACTTCTCCAAAATTTGAATCTTAATTTAGCATTGTAGTAGTCAATTAGATTAGCTCGAGTTACCCCTCAGGGGAGGGGATACAGACGATGTGTTTTAGGTTAGTTAAGGTCGCCTGTCCTATGCTATGGGGAGTAGCGCACCCAGGGGGACACCCTGCAGGTTAGGCTACCTTATACCCTAAAGCTGTAGCTAGGCCTTTGGGACGTCGTTTCTTCGTGCCCACTTTGCTTCTTTTCATTGTCATACTCATACGGTACTGGTGATCTTTATTCTGTTCTTCCTCTGCTTTTCTGACTTACTGTTCCCATGAGCATCGATCCTGTGTGGGAAGACCCTCATGCGCGTTTCTATCGACAAATTCGACGTACCGTACTTAGTGTCCCTTCTTCCTTCCTGTGCGACATTGCCTTTGTAGAGGAAACATCCTAAAGTAGCTACCTACTCAATATAGCCTAATAAATTATAATTATATACCTATAATAGCTCGAGCGGCGTTGGTGAATAGAACGCGCTCTAAATTTGAGAATCTCGTCTGTCTTGGTTCGAAGATCTAATAAATGGTACATCCAAGCACCAATTTTAATTAGAATTAAAAGCATTAGTCAAGTAACGGTAGCAAGAATACAGCACACCACTCTAGAGTCTAGCCTATACAATACACCTACAGCCGACCGCACCTGAAGGCGACACTGCGGAAATGACGGAGCAGTGAATGAATGAACATGCAGCCGGGTGGCACGATCACTGCCACCCGGCGTTGCGTTGTTACGCAACGCTACACGAACGGCCGGTAAGTCTATAACGTTCATCGCGTTAAGTTCAAAACAACCTGATTCGACGTTTGTAGATGTATATAATTATAATATATTTCGGAGTTCTCCTTTTTATCTTAGTTATTAACAGTCTCAGGGAGAGTTTCTTACATAGATATGGAAAAACTCCAAATCAACTGTACACGCTTCGAGTCTATTGTGGACACTTCGCTATATCTGTCTCTTATGGTAGGACCACACTAAAGCTATCGCTCGTTCGACTCATGGGCGGACGTTCAGCTCGCACGTTGTCCCAATACAAAGTGTAGTCGGTAGCGAAGATACAAATGGAAAGAACGACGTGAGAACTGAACGTCCGCTCGTAAACTCAGTGTGCCATTGCTTGGTGTGGCTCCGGCATTAGCGGAACCTGGTGATATTGGAGTTAGCTTATATGTATAAGTGGTGTTATTTCTGTGCCACTCATTTTATACATACAGCTGTATATGGGAAGTAGCTAGCTATAGTGTGTTTAGAAGTTTTGGTTCAATTGAACACCAATAGTAGTTGTAATTAGGCCTATCTCCGCCAAGGATAGCATGTTTTTGTCATGTCTGTTTTCATACCTGTCTGTTTGTATATCTCTTTGTCTATCTGTCTGTATATCTATCTGTATGTATGTTTGCGCCTGTGTGTGTTTGTAATTCTGTTTGTTACCAAGATAACTCGCTTGTGTGTTTGTCTGCCTTTTTTTCTCAGTACCATAAATCAAAAAGCTCTAGGTGGATTTTTATGAAATTTACCTGAGTTGTATGGTATATATGGCACGACGAGTAAATGACCAAATTTCCTGGTTTGTGTGTTTGACTAATGTTTGTCAATGTTTGTTAGTACGTAACTCGAAAAGTAAAGAACACTGTTTTTTATAACAAGTCGCGTCTCAGTAAAATAAATCCAAATTTAACATATGTATAAAGCTCCGTTGCAGGTACAAGTAACCCCGGACTTTACATCAATGTGAGGTAACTTTCTCTATGACCTCATGCGTGCTCATGGCAGGCACGTTGTTGCTGTCACTTGCGTGTGGCACACAAGGGATTGGTCGCTTAAAATCCTTCATGACTGGCACGTGCTCCTTCGTGTTTATGTTGACGTTTGGCAATCGTCATTTATGTGAGACAAATATGGGAATAGCTTTTTTTGTAGTTTTTACAATTACCCCCTCACTCAAACCCAAGAATTTTATATCACTATATATACTCTGGTAGACTTTAACGTGCTGAACACGCATGTATAGGTCACAGTCGTCGATAGGAAATGAGTATTTTTTGAAAATAACCCATGAATATTAGATAATTCAATGATGCATTACTTTGAAGGTTACGCGCGTATGATTGGTTCTGCTAATGATGTCGCAGCTGAGGCCAACATTTTACAGTTGCGTTGCTCGACTGCGACGTGTTTACAGATTCACAACTCAGACGAATCAAAGCATTATTGACGATTAAGAAGATAAATCCATGAATTTTACGTATAATGTTAAATTACTTTCAAGGTGATAGGTGTAGAACATTCTACAGGCGGAAGAATGGCGCGCCGAAGTGACTACCAAAACGGATGTGTAGGCCTATATATATAATGCTAAATTTAATCAGGATTTTTACAACTACGCATTTCCGACGAGTGCGACCGATAAATTCTTGTTCAGCGCATCAATATCTATTAGATTAATGGCCTCAAATGTCTAGATTCTAGTGGGAAGGGGGGGGATAGTAAAAATTTACCTTTTCATCAAATGGTCTTCAGAACGCATGAAGTTACAGAAAAGTCAACCAACCTCGAGTAAACTTTCTTTGGGGTCTGAAACTGGACTAGATATAACTACGATTTTTTGTGCTAAATGTTCAGACTAGGCTTTATCGATCTTACTTTTGCTTGTCAGACTAAAATATTCTTAGTTTCTTACCGCGCAATTACAGTCGTCACAGTCAGATTTTTGTTTGTGCAAAGAAGGGTTAGCTATTACATGTTGATGTCAGTATGGAAAATTGATGTGGTCGTATAGTAAAAGTTTGATGGATGGAGAGATACGACCGAAGTATGGTTGGCTGGTCGGCAGCGGTACTTTGATTGTTGTGGACATTTTCTAGGAGCCAAGTGCGTCTCAACGTTAGTAGTTGCTTCTGGAATCCGTGAGAACGGGTCGAAGTGAGGCCAGGTCTCCCATCCACCTGTATATGTGGCATGATTTCAGATTAGCTGGTTTATCTGATCTTGCTATACAACTCTGTATCTAGTACATAGTGTCTCATGAATCGTGCTCATTGGCAGATAAAGTCACGTACGTGTAGACACGGAACGCGTCTCAGTGACGCATAAACTTCCCCTCTCCCCGGCTCCTCCACCGTCCCTTCCTCTGCACTCTGACAGAAAGCTTTGTATGGGGCGCGCCCTGGGCTGCGGTGTAGTCTGTGTCCTTCTTTGGTGGTGTGTTGGGCAGGCCTGTGTCTGGGGGCCTGCTGCAGGTCCATGAGGGACCTGTGGGTGACCTACTCAGGGCAGTGAGGGTCCGACCTGTGAGTGACCTGCCTAGGTGTGTGAAGTGACCTGCAAGCATGATCTGCCCTGTTCTAGGAGGGCCTGTGGGTGATTTATTCAAGTCCACGAATGGCCTGTAGGCTGCGGCTGACCTGCCATCGCTTCAAATAAACCAGCCCCGCGTCTCGTACTTTTTTCTTTTCCATTTACCTTCCCGCCTCATTGATTTTTCCTCCTTGTGGTGACCGGCAGCTCTTGTAGTTGTTTCTCTTCTACGACCTTTCACGTTCCTTTTGTGCTGCTATTGCCATTTATTTCTCTGCCCCATTTATGTTTTTGTTGTTCTCTTCTTGCCATAGCCAGCCTTCTTGTTTGCGCCCCTCCCCTCGATGAGCACGTGTCCCTCCCACCACAGTCTTTCCCTCGCCCGGGGGCGGCGGCCCCGCAGGTAGCGGTACCGTGACCAGCTATTGTGCTTGTTGCCGCACTGGCACGCAAGCAAAAGCCCAGATCCGTTTATTCAAATGAAGTCAGTAATTACGTCATCCCCGCAGTTGTAACTCACATGGGCTTTGTGCCCGATTGCTGACTAATGCTTGCTCGAGAATTGAAACTGGCACGCCGAGGTATTACCGAATTTTCAGTTACTGTTTCCTGTTTCGAAAGGTGTCTCCTGTATCGTTTAGTTTTGTCTGATAATCCTTAAGGGCCGTGGTACGATAAGTCTTTCTATTGGCTAGACCTGCAAATGATCTGTTGTGTGGCGTTTTTCAAAGACTGGTAACACTGTGACTATAATGAGAATTTGGAAGAGTAATTAATGTGTTTTTGATCATTCGCGTCTGCCATTTGTGCGCTATAGTTAGCTACTGCTGCTGCTAGTGGTGCTTCCAAATGTTTGTCCTGTACCTGGCAGGGCAGCCACGGGCCTAATTTGTTTCCGTGAGGACGCTGCTTTTTTGTACCGTATGCGTAAATTGAATGGTCAAACATAGGCGGGCGTTTGCAGCTATTTGAGGTGCAGCTGGTAGAGGCCGGAGGCCGCAGACAATCCAGCTTTTTGTGTTTTTGTATTCTTTTGCTTGGGCCTCAATTAGCTGCGAGCTCCCTCCTAAGTGCGGCAAAATGACCTCAATAGACCTGTTAGCTACATCATGAATAAGTCCTGCGCTGCTATTGCCCATGGTCACGTAAAGCGTCTGATGGCAGTCAATATAGCTGTATAAAAATACTTCTCTCAGTTTACTATGGTAGCCACTTACGCATTATTCGTAGGGGTGACGTTGGAAATTATCTACGCTTCTGTAATGTTGCGCTAGCTGCCATGTCGACTATGGCACTCATAGTTAGGCAAATATACCCGTCCGTTATTCTGGACGTACTGGTAGTGATAGGCTAATTGTTTCGAATTCATGCCCATTTTTGTTTCCTTCCATTTTCATGCTCGTTCTGCTGTTGCTTGTTCTGTATTCCCTCTTCTACCCCGACTTGCAGCTCCGTGCACGTTGGCCCCTATTAGGAATCCCTTCGTTTATGGGTACCACGTTTCTGTCGACATGCCGCATATCCCTTCCTCTTCCTCTCTTGAAACGCCGTAGTTCTGCCGAAGGAGATGCGAAGCCCGAAGTGCACGTATCGCATGTTAGTTAATTTGACATGGGGCGTAGCAGGTACAACAGAAATAAGAAGGGGAAAGAAGAACAGAATGTCCCTAGTTTAAACAGTGAATTTAGCGAACAAGAAAATGAAAGTGCAAATGGTGATAACTTAGACTATAATTGCTCTGTGTGTCGATCTGTGAAGCCTAGC
>LQNS02276621.1:4095855-4133578 GCA_001587735.2 Parhyale hawaiensis
TATCTATATTCAAGGAGCAATAATGGGGCAAGATGTAAGTTGCTTGATTACTCCGTTAGATTTTCAAAAGAGACTTGTAGCCGCGTGACTGTTGTTTCATTACTGTAAACATTTGATCGGCCGCGGATAGACCAGATATGTGGGTAATTATCTAGGGTTTTACATTGCAGAATCATTTTTATTTAACTATATATCGACCAAAAATATGCTTCAGTTTTTGAAGAAGGTATTTTTGCCTAAAAGATTGTTGGGTCATAGTAGGGGACTCCTCTAGTGAATTTCAGTTTTGACTGATGCACTATGCGGGTTATTCTTGGCGTCTAGCGAGTGTGAAGGGCGTTAAAGCATTCTAGCTACAATGATGAACCTTGTCTTGGCTGTGCAGGTGAAAAGAAAAAGACGGCCGTACAGAAGAGCACACTCACCCCGGAGTGGAATGAAGAGATGGTGTGGGACGTGTCGGAGAAGCCGCCCCGGCCTGACGAGACCATGGAGGTAGAAGTCAAGGATTACGAGCGTCTCGGCTGGAACAAGTTAGTTTGTGGATATATTTTAATGTTGCTGGAGATGAGCGGGACTTAAAAATTAAATGTAAAACTTTTGACGAGAAGTTTAACGATGCTCAGTGGCGGAGCTCATACGTCAGCACTATTTGTTAAAATGGGAAAGGAAGAAAAAACGATGGTTTTGCTCGATAGTATGACCTCTTAGGGGGAGCTGGATGGCCAAAGACTAAAGGGTTTGCTTAGTTTGTTTTGTTCATCTTATGCCGGAGTGAGTGGTGCCTTTTGATGAATCCCTTGGATTACTTTAACCCAACACGCCTCCTGCCCAAGGGAGGCTTATGGTTCCCCTCAGGATGGGCGGTAGACCATAAGTTGAGATTAGTTAGGTTCGCCCATCCGATGTTATGGTGAGCAAGGACCTCAGGGGCACCCTGTAGGTTACCTCAGCCCTCTAGATAGGGCTTCCGGGACGTCGTTCGTGTCGCTTTGCTACCTTCCGATTGCAAATGTTCTCTTACTAATGCTACTTTCCTCTGCTTCTCCGACTTGCTGTTCCCATGCGCGTTGTCCCTGTGCAAGAATACCCTCGTGTATGGGTTCCATGTTTACATCAACATAGGACCTCAGGGGTATATTCTGGCGGGCCCTTTCTTTCCACAATATATATGGGTCTCACGAGCTCAAGGGCTGTTCCCAGTGCCTTTTTCGCAGGGATGTAGCAGCTGGCCGCAGTTCCTGTTGAAAAGGTTAGTTTCTTAGGTTAGGTAGGTGCTCTATACTTCCCCTTTCTGTTCCACAAGGTGGGCTGTCGATCGAGATAGTCGATCTAGTCTGTGGGACTTCTTTGCTCTCTCTCGTGTGAAAGGCCTCGACTGAGGCCGTCCGCTCAAGTGTCTTTTTCTATTCTTTGCGCCTTTTTCGTGCCAGTAGTAGCGTCCTGAGCCAACCGGCTTTTTCGGCATGAATGCCGAGATAAATTTTCCTCCTGATGAAAAGCGTCATAGACTTCTCTATTGCGCTTCACTGTTGAATTGCCTCGCTGCGTCTAGGGTGATAAAACACTGAATCTAATAATAATATTCTATCAACATAGATACCGTACTGTATTTCCCTTCTTTCTCCTCTGTGATGGAGCTTTCTTGTTGAATCGAAGGCTTAAACTACCGTATATATTGTCATGATAATAAACTCCTTATTGTTTCTCTTCACCTCCTTCCTTTAGATTTATTCTCCAAACAGTCTTTGTCATATTTTTCCTCGTCTTTTCACTTGCTGTCCCATTGTAATATTTTTCCTCGTCTTTTCACTTGCTGTCCCATTGTACCGCGTTCCATGCTTAGATCTCCGTTTCTTGACGGGCTACATGTCCCTTCCTGCTTTCTCTTCTAACTCTGCGTCGTGCCCAGGGAGCCATGAACCCACGTATGACCTACCTGCCTGCCTGCCTGCCTGCCTGCCCGACGTAATTAGTTTATTGATATTGTGAGGCTGGACGCTTGGGACCGATTTGATTTTATAGTTGGCTACAGACGACAAAAAAAGCCACATTCTCTGGTGGGGCCGATGTTCCGGATCCGGCATTTTTCGAACTACAGAGCCTCATTTCTTTTCCGTCGCCAATAACCATAAAGTCTTCAATTCCTCCTTGTATTTGTTAGTAAGCTGTTACTTATTGTTCGTGTGGTTCTGAAGACGTGGATCGAAGCGTTCACAGGCTCAAGAAGCCTACGGAAACTTGATCAGTGGGTATTTTTTATTTATTTTTTTTTTTCGTATCCTGCGGTTAACGCATCTTTTTTTATTGCCGCAACTGTGTTGAATTCGTTTGGTACCCTGGGAAAAGTTCGGAATGCTCTTGTCCAAAAAGAACACATTTTTACCGTGCAGTGTCGAGTTTGGTACAGTATGAGGTCGGTACCTACGAAACGGCAGTGCACGAAATTACGTGATGGCTTTGGGACAACACGTCTTTTCGTGGCGTAAGACCACAAAGACCAAGGGTGCGCGCCATTGGCCGGCGAATTTAAGTCTTCGAGGCATGACTTGTGCGAAGCTCCAGACTCTAGTTTTGGCTTTGCAACGCTGAATCGTGTTGATAGTGCTATAAACAATCCCGTGACATTGAGCGGTTGCAAACATTTTATGGAGCAAGATTCAGTTTTTGAAATTCTCAAAAGCAATACTGTATATTTAGGGCCAATGCCTGAAAATCAATTCAATGGGTCGGAGCCACGGCACCTACCTGAAGTTTCGGACAAGCGAAGCGGCGAAGGCTTAATTTCGGGGCCCAATGGAACATGCCCTGCACTGTATAGATTGAAAATTGCGCCTCTAGGTACAGTCAGGGGTGATACTACTTGCAGATTAGCTTGCTTTTTATCCAAAAGGTAGCGTAGCTATTGGTAGTAGCCTATAGGCCCGTTACTAGCGCTCCTAGGACAGCTTGCCCGGCTGTCCTAACAGTGACTCAGATCGAGGAGAACTATATAGATTTCGCCTCATTTCTGAGGAGCGGGCCTCTCGGTCCGTTTGTTATTTGACGAGTTATCAGAGCTTGCAATTAAGTAACAAGACGACATTGCCTGCTTTCAGGCTGATGGGCAAGGCGACCCTGCCCCTACGTAACCTGCTGCAGGGAGGGTCCGGCACCCTGGAGCTGCAGCAGCCTCTGCTCGACGCCAACGACCAGCCGACCCCCGGGCTGCTCAACATGGCCGTCACGTACACGCCTCCTGCTGGTACCCGCCGGACTGTCGCGCCTCCTGCAGCAGGTGCTCCTCTTGACCGAACTCTGACTTGCGTGTTTGTTATGCCGGGGCGACAATATACCATCGTACAGTCGACTTATGGAGCGGACTTTCAGCTCGCCCGTCGTCCCGGTAGCATAGATATATACGGCAGTACCAATGGCATCCGATCTGAATTTCTGCTAATTACCTCCGCCTAGGAGGTTATGTTTTTGTCGTGTTTGTCTGTCTGTTATCCAGATGATTAATTTTGGGTGAAAATCCGCTCATCGGTCTGTTTGTTTGTCCGTTTGCCTATGTTTTTCCTTAATGCCATAACTCAAAAAGTTATGAGCGGATTTTCATGAAATTTACACGAGTTGTTAGGTATCTATATTACGAAGAGTAAATGACCCAAAACCAAAGTTTGGGAATGATCTGTTCGTTCGTTTGCTTGTTGCTGTGTTACATTTTATGCTTGTTAGCACAATAACTCAAAAAGTTATAGATGGATCATTATGAAATTTACAGGAGTTGTTAATAATGTTAAGACATAGATGATTAAATTTTGGTTATGATCGGTTAGTCTGTGTATTTGACTCATGTTTGCTATAATGTTTGTTTACAGCATAACTCTAAAAGTTATGAACGGATCTTCATGAAAATTACAGGAATTGTTAATATCAAAAGGCACAAATGATTAGATTTTGGTGCTGATACAAAGAAAATCATAGTTTCAGACCCTATTTGAATTTTTCGTTACTGTTGCCTTGCCTGGCGGAAGTATGCGCTCTCAGAGTGCTCTCTAGTTATGTTGAGCGTGCTTCTGTATAGGGTGGCCCGGCATTAGACTGAACAAATACCTGTTAAAATTTTTTACTGCCCGGTGAAGCGAGGCACAGAGTTGTGCTGTACTGGCCCCACTCGTGTGTCTGCATCCCTGCGAGTTATGTGTATTCGGTGTCGTGGCAGTTGTTCTCTGCTGCGTGTTGTGTGTTTTCGCGAGGAATCGAGATTCAAGTGTAGCTGTAAATCATAATTTTATTTGCCGTAGTTTCTCTTGTGAAATCATTTCCAACACGACTTGTTCGCTATACCGTCGCCGTATCGTGAAAAGCTCAAGTTTGCTTCCAAGAGGCGTCAGCAAAAATACCCACTGAGGGCGCATAGGATGGGCCATAGGCCATAGGGTTAGGCAGTGTAGGTTTGCCCATCCTATGTTATGGGGTGCAGCGACCCCAGGGGGTTCGTTACCTTAGCCATTAGCTAGGCTTTTGGGACGTCTGTCTTTCGTGCCTACTTTGCTTCTTTCCGATTTCATACTGGTACTGATGCTACTTTCTTCTGTTTTTCCCGACTTGCTGTTTCCATGCGCGTTGACACTGTGTGGGAACATCTTCGTTCATGGGTTCCCATTTTCTATCGACATGTTATATTTCCCTTATTTTGTCCTCAGTTAAATCACCTTTCTTAAGACGGAGGCTTCAACTATTCAAGAATCTAATCTAATCACGAAAAGCACTCATGATTTCTATATCCTCTGTTAAAGTATTGCATACACTAGTTCTGCGGGAGTCCTGTTTACTACTTAAAATTGGCTAATAACTTTTTTATTTATATTTTTTGTTTGCAGCTGGCACCGGCGCCGCTGCTGCCGCGGCCCACACCCACCAGGACCTCAGTGACGGTGAGCCGCTGACCTCACGCGTGTCTCTTGCCCACGCCCTTTTTTTCGGCGAGGTAGTGGGTTCAGTGTATATAATTACCTCCGCCAAGGAGGTTATTTTTTCATCGTGTTTTTTGTTTGTCTGTCTGTTTGCCTATTTGTCTGTCTGTCACCAATATAAGTCAGAAAGTTATCAACCGATTTGGACGAAAGTAACAGGGATTGTTAGGTATGTTAGGAGGAAGAGATTATTAACTTTTGGTGAAGATATGTCCATCCGTGTGTTTGTTTGTGTGCCTCATTTTTCTCAATGCCATAACTCAAAAAGTTATGGATGGCTTTTATGAAATTAACATGGGTTGTTAGGTATATAACAAAGAGTATATGACGAAAGTTTTGTAATGATTCGTTTGTTCGTTCGTTTTTCACGGTTTTTAATTTTATGCTTGTAGCACAATAACTCAAAAAATGATGAATGGATCTTTATGAAATTTGTAGGTGTTGCTAGTAATGTTAAGACATAAATGATTGAATTTTGGTGCAGATCGGTTTGTTCGTTTGGATGTTTGACTCACGTTTGTCAAAACGTTTGTTAGCAGTATAACTGAAAAAGTTCTGAACGGATCTTAAAAAAAATTGCACAAGCTGTTAATACTATGAAAAGGCACAGATAGTTATATTTTTGAGTTTATACGAAGAAAATTATGGTTTCAGAGCCAATTTGAAGTTTTTTGCTACAGTTGCTTCGCTTGGCGGAGGTATGCGCTCTCAGAGTGCTCTAGTTGGTCTTGTGCGGCTGCTATCACTCAGACATGTAGTGTATCATGTAGATGGGCAGGCAGTAGTGACCCTAGATTATTGCGCAGAAGAAAGTTTTAACTCTTGCTCTCGATGATGGCGTGTACAAACAGCGTTCCCTAAGAGGGGCCTAGAATGGGTCATAGACCCATAGGGTTCGATTTGTTAAGTGCGCCCATCCTATGTTATGGGATGCAGCGACCCCCGAGCGCTTCTGTAGGTTATTTTGGCCTTGCTAGCCCTTCGAGACGTATTTCCTTTGTGCCAACTTTACTCATAACTTATTACCTACTGATATTACTTTTCTTAGTTCTCTGAATACTTACCAAACTTGCTGTTCCCATGATACTTGATCATCTGTGGAAAAAATTTAGAGAATTTTGAGTAATAATTTCCTCCAAATTTGAAAGAATGTCCGAAAGTTAACTGTTAGCCCATGCTAAGCAAACTGAGCTTTGCTTACGAGAGCTCAAGGAAACGTTCGGACGATTAGCTAAGGTAACTCGTTCTTTTTGCCTGGCGTGTGTACAGGCTCTGAGGTAACCATTTCATGCCTTTTTTTTTTGTCTACCGTGAACTCTTTTGCTTGTTTTTTTCTTCTAGAGTTACTGCTTTAGGCAGATTTGTGCGGTCCCTTCCCTCTCGACTTCCCGATACAACGGTCGTTAGGCTTCATCAAAGTGGCTAATGGACCCGTCTTCGACTCGCCTGCAAGTCGTCAGTCACATCGCTCATATGCGAAAATAACGTCGGAAATAAAAAATGCAATTTTACAGGACAGAGGATTTTGATATTAAGCAGCCAGCTATTAAGCAGCCAAAAAATCGTCAATACTGACCCACAACAAAATATGATTTTTTTTTTCTTGACAACCTACATCACCTTCCCTCAGACGGCTGAACAGGAACTGAGATATGCCATTGTTGACACCAAAGGTTGGTAACATCTAGGCTGGCGCAATAGTGACATTTACTGCCCTCTAGTGGTGAGTTGTGCAGGTAGAAATGTGTTGTTTTTACCACAATATAGAGCAGGGAAGGGGCAATTTCATGGTTGTCATAACTCAAATGTCCAATTTTTTAGTTATGACGTTGTTCTTGCATATGCGCGACATATTCTAAAAGGAGACGTCTTCTACTGACTTTAGTTGTGATTTTACTCTCTCACTTTAGGGAGACGGTGACGTGGGAAATTTTTGTGTGCCAGAATGCTATCGAGAGGCAGTATTGGAACGCCAACTTTTTATTCTTGACTAAGTTCTGAAGCTTCTGTTTTGCTTTTGTCCATTCAAGTTGTAATTCCTTGGCAGCCTGCGGTTCTTTCAGTGCATTGTTACCAGGCTATGCTATTTCTGCTTCGGTATTTCTCTTATTGTATCCCTACGGAGAAGACCCTTCGTAGCGAGATGGTACAGCGTGGTGTTAATAAGCTTAAGATAGAAAACCAACGCTCTTGGAAGGGAAACTCTATATTTTTACCTGACTTTTATTTGCTATAAGATGGTCTCAAATTAGCTGTGCAAGCCCTCACCTGTCCTAGTAATTACTGCCTTCATTCCCCTAGATCTTTCCTGCCACAATACCTATGTTTGGGCATCTCGCACCCAAGGTTCCCGAGTGCCTTCTCCGCAGGGGATGTAGCATCTGGCCGCAGTTCCTGCTGAGAAGGTTAGTTTTGTAGAGTTAGGTAGTTTTTTTTTACATTTCCCCTTCTGTTCCGCGGGGTGGGCCGCCGAATGGTGGTAAGCGACCCATCCCGTGGGACTCCTATCTGCTCCCGTGTGGGAGCCACAGAAGGGACCCCCCCCCCCCGCACGAGTGTTTGCTTTCTTCTGTCTTCTTCTTTTTTTTTGTTTTTCGTTTCCACTACGCCCCACGGCTGAGCGATTTCGTTCGACCGAGCCGTGTGGAGTTGGAGATGCTCACGCCTTATTTCCTGCCAGACATGGTGCACCTGGCCAAGATTGTTCTAATAGAACTCATTTGAGTTCGACTAAACTTCTAAACTATAGCACACAAAATTGGATCGCTATTATAAAGTCTTCGTTTCTGATACGGCGGGAAAACCCACAATATAATAATAATTCCCCCAGGTGTGGTAGGCGGTGGTCCGGCATTAGTGGCGGGCACAGAAGAGGCCAGCGGTGGCCTGGCCGCCGCCAAGGACAGACTGGCCAATGTACCCACCAAATTTCAGGTACGTAGCCGGACGGTCGTTAAAATAGTCCGTCGAGTGATTAATTAACGGAAATGCCTATTGAATANTTGGTGGCGGGCACAGAAGAGGCCAGCGGTGGCCTGGCCGCCGCCAAGGACAGACTGGCCAATGTACCCACCAAATTTCAGGTACGTAGCCGGACGGTCGTTAAAATAGTCCGTCGAGTGATTAATTAACGGAAATGCCTATTAAATAATATAAGTATTTGTAGGCATCTATCAAGATCCTTTGGCTACTAGCCGCAGTAGCGAGAGACGAGAGACTGCTGATGTTGACAATCAAGGTTGCAAGTTCGCGTCAGACTGTCAGACGAGCGAGATCTTGTAGTAGTTGAGGTGCTCAGTTAGCGTCTAGTGCCCGGATGCTGCTAGGGGGTACTGACCTTAATCAGAAATGAGAATGGTCGGGAAGGGGGGTGGGAGGTTGCAGGTCGTCGTGTCGAAATACGAGCCTTTCGTCACTGGCGTTATAGCTCTTGGCGATCTGTAATCGACTGCAGCCGTACACCCTTCTGGGACCAGTTGGCCTTATCTGCAGTACCAACCAGTGAATGTGGGTGTCCCAGTTGCGTGCGGCTATGTTTACTTATAGTCTCATATGTTTTTTTCATAATAATAAGTTATAGATTTGTACTTCTGTAGCATAACTATGTCCAGAGGAGCATAGGCTCGAACCTCTGTGGCACCGGCAGCCTCACGTTCATCATGGAGATCCATTCTTGACTTTTTTGAGTTGTTACCAAGAAAACGAGGCAGACAGACAACCGGTTACACGGTGTCTTCAGCAAAATTAGTCATCCTTTCATTCAAGCATACCTAACAATCCCTGTAGTAAATTTTGTAAAGATTCATTGATGATAACTTTGTGAGATGTCTTGGTAACGGACAAGCAAACACGCACAAACTCCCACCAAAACATAATCTCTTTGGCGGTGGTACTAATGACAAGCGTATCGTAGACGACACTTTAAATTCGAACCGACGTTCTAAAGACGTCGGGACCGCCCAGCTCCAGACCCACCAGGTCCTACCTCAGTGGACTTGATTTGATATACAAACAATAACAAGGATTGACCCAAATTTTTAGAAACCCTGCCCCGTATGTCTCGGCAACACATGATAGTGGTCCTGAGCAGAAGAAATTCCGTAAGGGGGTCATTTGCCCCAAACCGACAATTCTCTGAAAAAGGTTCGACAGACACACAGAGACACGGCGAAAACTACGCATCCTCGCGGATACTCCGCGGGCTGTACTGATGCCATCCTACTAGAAACGAACGCCTTAGTTGATCCTTACACGCAGGGTTATTTGTGTCTTAGTCAGTTTGTGCTACATTGCTGCAAGGGTTATTTTTTTCTCTCATAGGAATGCAATGGGAGAAAGTCCCTTACAGCGAAACAGCACAGCTTGAGCGAGATGGAGCCATTGCGTTGTTACTTGTAGTTCCCCATAAAGGCCGGCTCACAGTATAGTCGTCTATGTCCCGTATGCAGTTCAACGTGTTCAAAGACTTCTTGCGTCCTTGCAGACACCACCGTATGTCTACCAAAAGTTCATAGAATTTAGCCCTGCAAGCTAGTTTAAAATTTCCCTATTATAGATTCCGACATCGGCAAGTTCGGCAGTCTCGATCTTGGCGAAAATTTCTGCGTGTTCGTATCGTCTGAATTGCTATTTCCACTTACTACCCAACTCAGAAAATCTTGGAAACCTAACGCTGTCAAATGGATTATATCTATCCTAAGTTTAATTTGTAATTAACTTAATTCTGGTTGTAGTTGTAAATTTTTTCACGTATCTTTCCTCGGGAGGCAGAGGATGAGCCCTAGAGCTAGGTTAGTTAGGTTCGCCCATCCTGTGTTATGGGGAGCAGCGACCTAGGGAGATTGTGAAGGTTATTATATCCATTAGCTAGGCCTTTGGAACGTCTCTTTCGTGCTCTCTTTGCTTCATTCAACTTTTATACTCCTTCTGATTATACTTGTTCTCTTCTCCCTCTTCCTTCTCGACTTGCTGTGCCCATGCGCTTTGAACGTGTGTGGGTGCATCCACATGCATGGGTTCCATCTTTAGCTTGACATTCTATTGTCCCTTCCTTTCCCTCTCTTAGAACAGCTCAGAACCGTAATCGTTACGCACATCTAGGGTAAAAACTCAGTTAAGACTGTGTCTCTCTTTGCGGATAATTGTGTCCCTTGCAGAATGTCCTTAATTAATTCCTATCGTGTGGGCACTGTCCACAGGTGTCAATTTACAGGCGCTCTTGCAGATTTTTCTATTTTAGTATTAAAAGTGAGTAGTACCTCAGGGTCCTGTCCCCTGCATATTGGAGCCCAGCATCCAGATGAGACAATAAATATTTCGTTCTTTCTTCCTTCAAACTTTCAGTGACCGGGAACTTTGAAAGCTGTGCACTTTGTTACTGTTTGCGAAAAATGATCAAAATGTTACGACGCCTGATAGTACGTATGGCGAAGAGAAGACTATTGTGGGAAAATCGGCATAAGACTGCATGATGTTGTCGTCTGTGGTGCAGATCCGAGTGCGGGTGGTGGAGGCACGACAGCTGATGGGCAGCGACCTGAACCCCGTCTGTCGTGTGAAGCTCGAGCGCGGCGACCACCAGGAGAACCAGCAGACCAGGTGTGTGTCAGGAGGACCTGCTAGGACCTTCTTTGTGTGCTTCATTGGGTGTCATGACTTGGTGAGAGGAAGTCGAGCTCTCCAGTCTTGGCTTATCTGGAACGGTGGCTTCCCGCTGCTTTGAATCGTGTTGCAGGTGTTAGCAGCCGTTCGATTGCGCTTGAAACGGGCGAAAACTCCGCTTTACGGAGCAGGATTGCCTTCCCGCCGTCTCAAAGGTTGTAGATTTTGGTTTCACGCTTCCCACCCAATTCAACAGGTCGAAGCTAGCACACCTATCTGAAGTGCTAGACAAGTTAATCCTCGAAGGTCTAATATCGCCTCTCAATCGATGGCACCAATAAAATGCTTGGCACGACGCAGCGGACGACAGCATTGTTGCAATAAGCCAATTGTTGGGAAAACTTACCTCGTCCGCAGCCAGGGCGTCCAGCATTGTGCAGGTTAACTCTTTACCGAGCAAATAACCATATATGTACACTTCCATAGTGTCCATGTAATAAAAGGTTAACCCTTCAAAGTCCTACGCGATAAGATTTGTAGGAATAGCCTTATTTGTGGTGTAACCCAGTAGACATAGTAGTCAAACATTACTGGTTTAACTCCTTAGCGAACTAATTTTTTCACGAAATCTTTATAGTAACATATAAACACTTTAGTCAAACGAGCGTAAGCAGTCCTTTAGGGGCGGGGCTGAATTGACCGCAGTAGTGCCAAATCTAATCTATTTACTAATGCGCTTTGAGTATTTGAATATAAGTATAACTGTATCAATTGAGACAAGTTATACCACGCGCTTAAGTGAAATGTGGCTAAGTTGCTTTGCGTTCTTAGCCACGCCCATCGGACTCCTTACGCTGGTTTGACTCTAGGTACTGTTGAACGACTATACTCCAGTTAATACGCTAAGTGGTTATGGTTGTCATACATGCATAGAAAAAACTGTTTTTGTTCTCTCAGACTTTGCTGTTGGCATTATTCTTGACTTTTTATGTTACTTCCATTATGTGTATTTTGAGTTTATTAGCTGCTGTGTCTGTTCTACTCTCGGTTGAAATTGCACTGTAAAAGACGAGGAACGTTACGGCAGGACGTTTTTCATATCGGATACGTTATTTTTTAGTTTAAGATTGGTGATAGTTGTTTATTTTTGCTGCAACATTGCATGTCTCGGCTTCTGTAAGACCGAAGCTTCCTTGCCTCCGACAGGGTGGTGAAGGGCAGCCAGTCGCCGTGGTTCAATCAGCTCTTCTTCTTCAACGCAGAGTGTCTGCCCGATAAGCTTATGGAGAGCTTCTTGGAGTTCAAGGTAGAGCCACCCAGGGAGCCACCTAAGCTGGCTTGGTAATTAAGCTGAAATAATCTGGTGGTATGTCCGTCAGACGTTAGCTATAGCGCTGCTCTTCATTTAAGCATCAGGAGTATTCATTCCACGGTAGCGTCTGAGTTTTTGAGTCTGCTGCGTCTGGTTCCCCGTTGTTGTTCCCTCCAACCATATCAATATCATTAATATTAAAGCGAAGGCTGTCTTCGTTGTGTTTTTGTGGTAGGCAATAAAGTAACATGCAATTAGTATTTGTGAAGAAAACTCCAGCGCCCAATTAGTTTTAAACTTTACGTCTCTGGTGGCATACGATGGGCCATCGGCCCAGATGTTCGGTTAGTTACGTTTGTCCGTCCTGATTTTAAGACTTGCGTCGCTAAAAGAATCGCATAGCCTGTCTCAGCCTTAGTCAGGCCTTTGGAACATTGTTTTTGTGCTCAGTGGGCTTCTAACTTTTTCACATGTCTACTAAAGATCTTTATAATAAGTCTTTATTGCCCTGTCAGAATATTCATGGGCATCACTAACCCAGGGGTGAGTGCTTTTTCCGTAGGAGATGTTACAGCTGGCCTCAGTTCATGCTGACGAGGTTAGTTTGTAGAGTTAGGTAGGTTCTCTATATTGTACTTCCTTCTCTGCTCCGCGAGTCTGGCCGCCGAAGGATGGTAGCGACTCATCCCATGGGGCTTCTACCTGGTCCCGTGTGAGGGGCCACGAAGGAAACCTTCCATGTTCTTTTCGCTTAGTTTTTCGTCTCTTGGCCCTGTGTAGCGTGATTAAGTTTAGTCGTGCCGCCAGGGGTTTGAGATGCTTTGCGCCTTATTTCCGGCCAGTAGTAGCACACTGACCACTACTAAACTAAAAGAACTCACCTGGGTTCGACTCGACTTCTAAACTATGCTTTACGAAATTGGATCGCTGTTGCGTAGTCTTTCATACGGCGGGAAAACCCTCAAAATAATAATTATTTCCTATTCTTTCACGACTTGCTGTTCTTTTGCGCTTCTTTTGTACGGCATTCCGTGCTCGGGTTACCGTCGCGCATTACCCACGCGTTCGTTGCCTGGTCTCATCTTGAAATACTGCGTCCAGAGTAGGCAGGCTTTAACTAACGTATAATTTACTTGAGCGTTTGAAAATGTTTACCCGTTCTGTGACTGGGCAGGTATGCAACTCAACACTCCTCCGCTCCGGCACCATCATCGGATCGTTTAAGGTATGTTTTCTCCTCTTGATATCTTGGCGTGCTCTCAGCCTATTTTTGCTACATAGTGATGGTAATATTCTTAATAATAAATACATCGTGTAGTATCTTATGAGAATACCGTGTCCGTAGCATTAAAGCGCACAGCATACAGAGTCTGTAGTTAGCCTTGATGCTGGCATGGGAGGCGGTGGGTAGTGTTGTAAATAGGTTAAAAATTGTGGATTTCGCTATTATGTTGGCAACGAAGTGAGCGGTAGCGAGGCACAAGCTGTTGCTTCTTCTAGCTAAGTTTTGCCGCACGATCTGTTGGCTTTTCTCGAAGCACTGCTGTTCAGCATAAATGTGGCTTTGTTTTACTTTTAATCTTAACATACGCGATAGTGATAGGGGTGCTCTTACATACGTGCATTTTGCAGAGATGTATTATTTTGTAAAGCTTGAGCCCGTTAACGGCTTGCGTCGACTTATGTCGATCTCTCGTTTTATTCCTTAATGGCTTTGGATCACACTAGTTGTGGGCAAGGATATTTATTAAACCGAAAACAACTAACAAGTATTCAAATTAAAAAAAGACCTAAATGAGTTCAAAATGAACTTCAGATTTTTAGAAATTTATGGCAGTCAACTCATCCGTCCGCCAGGCGAAGTCAGGTTTGCTCGTAACCTTCCGCTAACGGGTTGAGAAACATCCTGTTGCTGAAATTGAATTGATTACTGTGAAATGTGCATTAAGATTTATTTGTTTAAGATTAAGATTTTTATTAATTATTTTTTAATATTTAAATTAGAGGAATCTGAATGTATTAAAGTGTATATATACCTATATTACACATGATGTGAACAGCGAACACGATTTGAGTCGGATGAGCTTCAAGTGATACCTGTAGACACTCTAATGAACTGTAAGCAAATACTGTTGTAGTTTATTAAGCTTATAGTATGCTAGCCATTAGCCATTCCCTCAGTATTTTCATAGTTGGCTGTAGTTTTCACATCCCAGTGGTGAAGAAAGTTCACCGTTATGCTTAACCGTGTTCAAAGTTAGCTGTGAACTTTCGGTTCCTGATGAGCTTCTGTCCATGTCTCCAGTGTGAACTGGGCCTCGTGTACGACCAGCTCCAGCACGCCCTCATCAACCGCTGGCTGGTGCTGTCCCATCCCGAGGAAGATACTCCCACCGTCCAGGGTGAGTTACTCGCTATCGGCCGCCAGTGTGCTTTCTGTGTCGTGTGTTTCTTTCGTGTATTGCGCTGTTGAAGTGAAATAGTGAGCGACATCATTGCTGTCTACCGTAGTATGTAAACTTGCTAAAACCGCTTGCTGATTGCGTAGGTAGAAGTGTGTTAACTGACCTATGATTTTGTAGAATTGTTTATGAATTCTGTTATGATTGTTTAGATTTGTATATGCTTATCCAAATTTTTATGAATTGCGCGCTTGGGGTGCCTTGAGTTGCTGGCGCGATTTAGGCAGTGTAGAAAAATAATTTATCAATGGCGTGAGTTTACTTCCTGACGCTCATTCACTAGTGTCGTCACTCACCAGTAAATTTATTTTGGCTCTTGCAATAGATAGTTTCTTGATGTCCGAGCAGAGCAGATTTTTTAACTTATGCCAGTGATGCGTTAGTCGATTCCTCGTATTAAGGAATAGCATTGCTAACAAAGTCCAATGAGTGCTTGAAGATTTTTGCTTGTGTCGCGTAATGGCAGTTGTCTGAAGATCTGATTTATGTGATTTCTCAAGACCGACCTGGTTGGGTTCAGGTAGTGTGTCTGTTCTTCATTGTTGACAGTTTGTGTAGCGATTATTATATTTAACAACTGACTGAAAGTCATATCTTAATATGGGAGTGCAGGTTACCTGAAGGTGAGCGTGGCGGTGCTCGGCCCTGGTCAGAACTGTCCCGACATGCCTGTGTCCCAGTCTGATGCTGACGACGTCGAGGCCAACCTTCTGTGGACAGCAGGTGTCCATCTGCAGCCCGCTGCCTTCTCTGTCGGAGTGTACTGCGCCCACGACCTCCCCAGAAGTGAGTTCACCAGTTGCTTCAGTGCAGCCCGCCCCGCGGTCTTTGCTCAAAACTCGAGCGTTCTGGAAAGCCACGTTTTAGACAGTGTTATTATTATGATAAACTGGTGTATGATATTGATCTTATAGCTAGCGCCTAACCAAAATTTTGTTTCTCGTGTGATAAGCATTGAATGAAACGTCGTGAAAAGATGTCAATTCGGCGATATCGTTCTGAAGAGTCCCGACGATATACTTGAGTTATCTATGGTTTGTAGTAGTATCTGTTCTGTAATATTTTGTTATAATTCCAATTGAGTTCACCACGTGGCTCTTTTATCGGTGCTTGTTTGCGTGCCGTTACGACAACGTATGCTCTTGAAACTTTTATTATTTGAATTTTGACCATTTTGCGCGTAGTTTTTTATATTAATATGAGCGTAGATACAGCTCATCGGCA
The DNA here is from genome assembly GCA_001587735.2 of Parhyale hawaiensis. Lineage (NCBI taxonomy): Eukaryota > Metazoa > Arthropoda > Malacostraca > Amphipoda > Hyalidae > Parhyale > Parhyale hawaiensis. The sequence continues at coordinate 4,111,413 of LQNS02276621.1, forward strand.
GGCATCACGGTGTACTGAAACTAACTTTCCTGTGCACCACAGTGGATTCCGGCACAATGCAGACGCTCAAGGAAGTGCTGGGCATCGGTAAGGCGTCCAAGGAGCTGGTGGACCCGTACCTGGTGGCCAGCTACGCCGGCAGGGAGGTCCAGACCAAAGTCCTCTACTGCAACGACAACCCTGAGTTCAGGCAAACAGTCAATCTTGGCTTCCTCTTCCCTTCCATGTGCAACACCCTGCGGCTCACCCTCATGGACTGGTGGGTGGCCAAGCGGGCTGTACCAGGGCCTCCCAGGGTGCTCTCGCAGGCCCAGACAGTGCTGTGTTCCGTGTTATCTGTCCCTATTTACCTTACGTCAACGAGCTTTGGGAAGTGCCGAGATCTCCTAGAGCAGTTTGCGAGACTTGTCAGTACTTGCTGCCCTTGCATCTGTTTCTAATGATTTTACGCTTAGCCTAACTGTTGAAATGACCTTCAGATAGTATTTTGTGTGCAATATTATACATCTAATTGTATATCAACCAAGTAGCAAAAACGTCACCTTTTATGGGCGATATTAGTCGGTCAATCTTGTTATTTATCAGAAACAAATAAATTCTCGTTCTTCCTGTAAAATCCGATGCCCACAGGCGACAAAGTTACTTTGCCAGTGAACTACTAATCAGATCACTTAATTGTCATGAACATGGTGCAACATTGGCGGCAGTAGAGAGAACTTTATTGTCGTAAGATGAAGACTACTACAAAATAGAACATGTATAGTTGACGGTCGCAGCCGCCTGCATTTATATGCATCTGTGTAAAAAAATAGTCAGCTGTCGGCAGAAATGCGTGACCATGAAGTCATTGCATTTTCTATTAGTCCAGCTCATCATTCTATTGATATAAAATGAGTGCAAAGGTATCAAGCGATCACGAGTTGAATTTTGTCGTCTTAGAGGGCATAGGTTGGATCTTATTCCAATTCTATATTTTATCGATACGAAATGTTGCAAGGGTACAGAAGCAATTGAGAGGAGTTCTTCTCCAGCCTTTCGCCTACACGTTGAGAGTCTCACTAATTCGCAGTCAGTGTGTCTTGGGATACCATTTGCCATTTCTCAAGTCAGAGAGGATATGTTGCTGCGCGGCAAAGCAGCGTTAGCGCTTCTGCTGTTCTTTAGTTTACTAAGGAAGCACTTACTTCTCCACATCTAGGGACAATCGGGAGGTTGGGTGCACTGCTTTTAAAGACCCTTCCGTTTATCGCGCATTAGCTCCGACGGTGTGTTGTGGACTGTAGCCATGCACTTCTCTTTTTCCTTAGCATTAAGCTGTACAAAGAAACAGTGCATATAGATAGGTTTTCTATTTGTGGTATCCGGCCAAGACGACGTTACTTTTATTTCGATACTCGTATGAAGTTTGCTAATCAATTTCCTGCACACCAGGGATAGAGTTGGTCATGACGATGTCATCGGCACGGCAGTGATCCCCATCAACGCCATCTCTGCTGCTGGTGAAGACGGTTAGTCAGAGCGACTTGATCCTGCAGCAACTACACGTTTCTTTTATGATATATAGCTGAGAATAACTGAAAACTTGTGGCTGGTATCCGTATGCTTGAGTATCGTTGTGTGTCACTTTCATTTCTGTTTTTCTCAGCCTTTCACACTTTATGCTAACAACTTCACTGTTGGTTATGACACACTACACTAAAGAAATTTTTTGGCTGTTGCAAGAGCTGCTGGCTCCATAGTAATCGGATCATAGATTAACTTCTGACAGCTACGTTCGTCAATCTTGGTCGCTATCGCATTCGCGTGTCAATTTCACTCGTGTATTGCAGCCTAGATGTTATGTTCGTACTCGCCCTGCATATCCGCCGGGGATACGATTATATTGCCCTGTAGTGTCTGCATAAGAGGGGAATTTACACGCTAGTCAAATGAACGTGTTGGCTCGGCTAGTGGTGGGAATGATCCGTTGAGACCACGTTATCACAACTGTTGGTCTGCTGAACAAGTTATTAAAATGTTAGCAGTCATGTCAGTTCGCCCAGCCATCTCGCTCGTAAAGTTTCAGGCATCTCATCAAATTTGGAATAAATTAAATGACGGAGTGCTGACTGAACGTACACAGCAACGTATTCAGGCGCCGAGCTGAAGAAACTCTGTTCAGTTGACTACGGTGCGAAGCGTCATTTATTATTTGCTGTTCCCTCCCTCCTGCTAGGGTTCCTGCCGACCTTTGGGCCGGCTTTCGTAAACTTCTACGGCGCTCAGAGAGAGTGGGAACTCTGGCACTCGGGTCAGAGCGAGGACCGCAACATTGGACAGGCGGAAGGTGTGGCCTTCAGAGGCAGAGTTTTGGTCTCTCTCAACACCGGCGTGGGAGCTTACCCTTCCTCTCCCCTCACTAACATGACCGTTACGGACTTTGAAAAAGTCAGGGTAAGTATTGCCAAGTTCCCAGTGCCTACCATTGGATTTTTCATGGTAGAGTGCAACTGTAATTATTTATTAGTAAAATGTGGGTGTGCAGTTGATTGGTTTGAACTCTACAGCGCTTGTCAAACTCTATAAGAAGTATCCTTGTCCATTTATCTGTTTATGTATCTGTTGTGTAAATAAAATTAAGTAATTGTCTACCCATAATGAATACTGCCAGTGCAATTTCTTCAGTCATTTTTCATTGCGAAGTGCACAAGTTTATGAATATTCTGTATTGAAGATCCAACCTGCAAAATTGTCTCTGTTTCAGCGGTACCGCGCCACTCGCCAGTTTGTCCTGCTGGCCCACCTGACGCACGTGTCTCTGCTGTCCGAGGCCAGCAAGCCCCTACAGGTCGAGGTGTCCATCGGCAACTTCGGCAACAAGCTGGAGAACACCCTGATGCCCTCGCCCAGTACCACGCACCCTGCCAATCCTGTCTTTGATGGATGCAAGTAAGGAACATCTCTGGCTGCATCTTGCTATAGTTTTCCTGGAAGTACTTCACGTGAAAAGGCAATTTTTCTATCTAGAGTGGCTATAGGTTTTCACTCTTTAGCTTTTGTTTTACTGTTGCTGTGGATACAAAGGCCAGTGCTTGTTACGCGTGTGGCGTTGATGGTTTTGGCCCACTTTTTATTAAGTACTTTCACTGGTCGTACAAATAACATTGTTTCTACGGCTCCGGGAGTATACTGATAGACCTGAACAAGTGCCGCTCACTGCACTGCAGGTACTACTACCTCGCATGGGGGGATGCTGCCCCTCTAATCAGCGTGCAGTGCGACTGGGAGGACATCACGCACAGACTCTACGCAGCTAACGCTCTTACCAACGCTGCTGAGGTGAGTGCGCGTAGTGTTGCACTCGGCTCCTAACTCTCGCATTGTACGCCACCGCGACCCATGGATGTTCACTCGGGTTCACCGTATTGTCGTTTGTTCCCCTACGAAATGCAAAACGTAGTTATTTTTTTGTTACTTCCTTCTAAACACTAGAAATGTGCACGGCCTTCTGGGTTTAACTCACAGCTGATATGAAGAAATATCCGAAACTTTGTTGGTGATACTTCGTCAGTCCGGCGACTTAATGGTCTTACCTTTGATACCTTTGATGATACTTCGGACGAGGTCCAGGCGACGTTATGCANTAGCCATTTAGCTAGGCCTTCGGGACGTCTGTCTTTCGTGCCCACTTTGCTTCCTTCCACTTTCATACTCCTACTGATCTTACTGTTGTCTGTTCTTCCTCTTCTTTCCCGACTTACTGTGGCACTCGCGCTTCGCTTACACGTTGAGAGTCTAATTAATTCGCAGTCAGTGTGTCTTGAGATGCCATTTGCCATTTCTCAAGTCAGAGAGGATATGTTGCTGCGCGGCAAAGCAGCGTTAGCGCTTCTGCTGATCTTTAGTTTACTAAGGAAGCACTGACTTCTCCACATCTAGGGACAATCGGCAGGTTGGGTGCACTGCTATCAAAGACCCTTCCGTTTGTCACGCATTAGCTCCGACGGTGCGTTGTCGACTGTAGCCGTAAATTTCTCTTTTTCCTTAGCATTAATCTGTACAAAGAAACAGTGCATATAGAGAGGTTTTCTACTTGTGGTATCCGGCCAAGACGACGTTACTTTTATTTCGATATTCCTATGAAGTTTGCTAATAAATTTCCTACTCACCAGGGACAGAGTTGGTCATGACGATGTCATCGGCACGGCAGTGATCCCCATCAACGCAGTCTCTGCTGCTGGTGAAGATGGTTAGTCAGAGCGACTTGATTTTGCAGCAACTACACGTTTCTTTCATGATATATAGCTGAGAATAACTGAAAACTTGTGGCTGGTATCCGTATGCTTGAGTATCGTTGTGTGTCACTTTCCTTACTGTTTTTCTGCGTCTTTCGCACTTTATGCTAACAACTTCACTGTTGGTTATGACATACTACACTAACAAAATTTTTGGCTGTTGCAAGAGCTGCTGGCTACATAGTAATTGGACCATAGAGTAACTTCTGACAGCTACGTTCGTCAATCTTGGTCGCTATCGCATTCGCGTGTCAATTTCACTCGTGTATTGCAGCCTAGATCTTATGTTCGTGCTGGCCCTGAATATCCGCCGGGGATACGATTATATTGCCATGTAGTGTCTGCATTAGAGGGGAATTCACAATGAACGTGTTGTCTCGGCTAGTGGTGGGAATGATTCGTTGAGACCACGTTAACACAACTGTTGGTCTGCTGAAATAGTTATTTAAATGTTAGCCGTCATGTCAGTTCGCCCAGCCATGTCGCTTGTCAAGTTTCAGGCATCTCTTCAAATTTGGAATAAATTAAAAGACGAAGTGCTGTCTGAACGTACACAGCAACGTACTCAGGCGCCGAGCTGAAGAAACTCTGTTCAGTTGATTACGGTACGAAGCGGAATTTATTCTTTGTTGTCCCCTTCCCCCCTGCTAGGGTTCCTGCCGACCTTTGGCCCGGCTTTCGTAAACTTCTACGGCGCTCAGAGAGAGTGGGAACTCTGGCACTCGGGCCAGAGCGAAGACCGCAACATTGGACAGGCGGAAGGTGTGGCCTTCAGAGGCAGAGTTTTGGTCTCTCTCAACACCGGCGTGGGAGCTTACCCTTCCTCTCCCCTCACTAATATGACCGTTACGGACTTTGAAAAAGTCAGGGTAAGTATTGCGAAGTTCCTTGTGCCTACCATTGGATTTTTCATTTTAGAGTGCAAGTGTAGTTATTTGTTAGTAAAGTATGAGTGTGCAGTTGATTGGTTTGAACTCTATAGCGCTTGTCAAACACTATAAGAAGTATCCTCGTCTAATTATCTGTTTGTGTCTGTTATGTAAAGAAAGTCAAGTAATTGTCTACCCATAATGAATACTGCAAGTGTAGTCATTTTTGATTGCGAAGTGCACAAGTTGATGAATTTTCTGTATTGAAGATCCCACGTATAAAATTGTCTCTGTTGCAGCGGTACCGCGCCACTCGCCAGTTTGTCCTGCTGGCCCACCTGACACACGTGTCTCTGCTGTCCGAGGCCAGCAAGCCCCTACAGGTCGAGGTGTCCATCGGCAACTTCGGCAACAAGCTAGAGAACACCCTGATGCCCTCGCCCAGTACCACACACCCTGCCAATCCTGTCTTTGATGGATGCAAGTAAGGAACATCTATCTCTGGCTGCATCTTGCTATAGTTTCCTGGAGGTACTTCACGTGAAAAGGCAATTTTTCTATCTAGAGTGGCTATAGGTTTTCACTCTTAAAATTTAGCTTTTGTTTTACTGTTGCTGTGGATACAAAGACCAGTGCTTGTTACGCGTGTGGCGTTGATGGTTTTGGCCCACTTTTTATTAAGTACTTTCACTGGTCGTACAAATAACATTGTTTCTACGGCTCCGGGAGTATACTGATAGACCTGAACAAGTGCCGGTCACTGCACTGCAGGTACTACTACCTCGCATGGGGGGATGCTGCACCTCTAATCAGCGTGCAGTGCGACTGGGAGGACATCACGCACAGACTCTACGCAGCTAACGCTCTTACCAACGCTGCTGAGGTGAGTGCGCGTAGTGTTGTACTCGGCTCCTAACTCTCGCATTGTACGCCACCGCGACCCATGGATGTTCAGACGGGTTCACCGTATTGTCGTTTGTTCCCCTACGAAATGCAAAACGTAGTTATTTTTTTGTTACTTCCTTCTAAACACTAGAAATGTGCACGGCCTTCTGGGTTTAACTCACAGCTGATATGAAGAAGTATCCGAAACTTTGTTGGTGATACTTCGTCAGTCCAGCGACTTAATGGTCTAGTAACTTTTTTGGCGGACGCGCGTTTTTCATTAACAAGGGCGCAACAAAGCGTACGAGCCCTTGGTACTGTGTACGGGAGCAGAAGACTGGTGTGAACTCGCCTTCACTCTACACGAGAACTGAACTAACGAAAACGTAGTTGGCTGTGCTCTTTTAGTTAACGCAGCGCTCAATTAGCGCTCCAATTTTCGCTTTGTTATACTTCATGCCCAAGAGAATTGCATTGTCTTTCAACTTTTTTAGTTTCATGAGAGCTTTTAAATAGATGATCTACTATTTCAGTCGTGAGAAGACTAGTTATCTACTACAGTAGACTAATATTTTTATGTTTCTCTAGGCACTGAAGCGAGACCTGCAGAACCTGCAAACTCAGATGAAGTGCAAGAAGTCGAGGGACGACAACCTCATCCAAGTGCTGGTGAAGGAGGCGCTCCAGCGAGCCGTTACGCTGTGCAGGTATGCGGCGCTATACTTTCAGGCCCCGGTAACTTTAAATCTTCGGTGGTCAATTTGAAGACGTGTGGCCCGTATGTCATTTGGAATGTCCCGTATTCGTTGTTTGTGATTGATGGAGCATTTGATTATAATGTCATTTATGGCCTTGTTCAACGCACTATTCAAATGCTGACCAGTTGTATAATGCGCATTCGCTATTCCGATAGTTAGTAATTGCAATAGTTGAAAGCTTGTTAGTTTGTAAAAGTACTCGCGGAACGGTATGGTGTAACAGCAAGCCTTCGTTAACCTGGTTATGATTCTGCATCCTATCGTATTCTTACGAGAGAAAAGAAAGCATTGTAGTGAGGTAGCGTGACCTTTTGTTCCTCAGCAGTTTGTGCGGCATTTAATTGGAGTTGTTTGTTCGGGTCATCGGCGTGCCTGTGTACGCATTCTCAATGAAATTTCATCATCACCTGTTTGCCCTTTGAAGCACGACTGGCAAGCCTATTACAACTGCCATAACTCTGACACTACACGCGCAGTGCCCCTCTGCCCCCCGTGGACCCCATACGGCACAGTGACACGTCGCTGGACGGTCTATTGCGACAGCGTCGTCAGCACCATCTGGAGCTGCTGGTAGCCAACTGCCAGCGTGTCCTGGCGGGGCTGGGGGCGGACAACACCAACAAGACAGGGACTGGCGAAGCCCCGGAACCCGTCACTGTTGAGGATGCCTTGCAGGAGCTGGAGGACACCGTTCGGGCTCTTGAGCAGCAGGCAGAAGAAGTAAGTCGTCGCAACTTTCATATTGACTCCGATTTCATAGTCGGACTTGTAGGTCTTATGTTTGCCGGTCCCAGGAGTCGGAGTCTTATGTTTTCTGGTCCCAGGAGTCTGAGTCTTATGTTTGCTGGTCCCAAGAGTCGGAGTCGTATGTTTGCTGGTCCCAAGAGTCGGAGTTGTATGTTTGCTGGTCCCAGGAGTCGAAAGTATTATGATTGCTGGTCCCAAAAATCGGAGTCGTCGATTTTGGATTCCAACTCTGGAAAACTGTAGAGATTCCCCCATATTTTATTCTGTGACCGTGGTACTGACTGGGTTCCAACGGCCTCCTGCCTCATCATCTGTTATATAAATCTGGAATGAAGTCAGGAACGACTCTGGCATACGCCGAGAGCAGTGAATTTTTTTTTTTGTGTGGTCTCGGCTTTCTGAGTCCATATCCGTTTCTTATTTTGTGATATTGTTTCGAGAGCTTCACAAGATGTGTCTATTTTTCGAATGAAAATTCATGGCCCGTACAGTGACTGACTTCTCGAGACTGCGCCGGTATGAAATTCATCACGATATTAATAATAGCTGAACGGCTGTGGTGTAGACTAGAATCGCAGTACCATGAAATTGACGAAGTCAGATGGCCTGCTTATACTCAATAGTACGAGTACAATTGCTAAGTATACGTGTCACTTAGGTGTCAGCGCTCAGTCGTGTCCAGCGTTTGGAGTGACTGCAGAGCTGCTGGATACGCTCCAGTTGGATTATTTTGGGCTGTCTTCGGTCTGCACCTACCTGCTGTCTGACCAAATCACAGGCATTAAATGAAAACTTTTTAGTTCCCGCTAGGACTTACGTAAGTTTATGTCTCGATGAAGTACATCACGCCCTGTGTTTGTCGTGGAGATGGGGCCTCAAACTTTTTAATATATCTAACCGTAATCGCGTCCCATGAAATTTATTTTAATGCATTTATTTGTTTGCTTCGAGCAGCCCCAGTCGAGCATACCAGACGTGTTCCTGTGGCTGATCAGCGGCACGAAGCGCCTGGCGTACGTTAGAGTGCCTGCTCGGGACGTGCTGCACTCCAGCGACCCAGCCGCTGCTGGCTGCCGTAGCGGCTCCTTCGTCTGCTACCCTCTCATCTGCCCCGGTGAGGCCTCTACCTGTGGCGCCCTGTGCTGATCAGACGAACCGGCTAATGTAGAGCAACAAGCCCGGACCCCAGCTTTTCCCGATATTGCTCAGTCTAGATACTCCTCTTTAACATTTCGTACTTCGTACACCGACGAACAAATATTTTTCTATCCGTTTTTCAACTGTCGATCTTAGTTAAAAAAATGCTATTCAGAGGGAACTTATTAGTCTCCTAGGTTTTTATTTTTCTGCAAAGGTAAAAGTACAGAGAAATTGACGAGATACACCAACTAGGAAATCAACTCATTCCGCACCTGACAGCAGCACTCACACATCCTGCTACTGCTAATGTTGTATTTAAAAACTTAGTTTGCAGTTTTTACAACGTACAAGTAAATTTTTATCGGAAGGCCCGGCATTACTTGTCATCCCCATTGATCAGTGATAAATGCACCCACCCTCTAGGCACTGGCGACGTGGCGGGGCTGGTGCGGGTGTCCCTGTGGCTCGGGCGCATCGACGAGGTGCGCCAGTGGTGGGCGCTGCGCCCCGACCTCCAGCTCACTGTGTACGCCGAGACCTACGAAAATCAGGTGACCTCTGTAGGCTCCGGCAAGTGGACCAACAAAGGACCTTTGATGAACCGACCGCCATTTTCTGATGCAGATGGTCTTATCGCTCTGACTAAGGACGCCATTTCTTGCCCGAACGGATGGCAGTTCCAGGGCGACTGGTTCATATCGCCAGATCCTAGGTAATGTAATCTTATTACGTAGCTTGATTTTTTCCTGTTTCACCTCGTTCGGCTATTTCTGAAAGTGTTGGTATGGGTCGACGACTCGCTTCAGTTGATTTGTTGACTTGATAAAAATCGAGTAAAACGTGTTGCAGATACCGAAGTTTTTTTTGACACCCAAAACTGTTGAGTTTCATCAGTAGAAGCTAATTCAAATTTCGCTAATGTTACGATTTTCTGCTTTTGCAGCATTAAGTACAACCTGGACGCCGGCCACGCCGTCTACTCTGAGGAGGTGTTTGAGCAGCAAGTGCGGGTACCTGGAGGCACGTGGGTCGACGCCCCTACTCACTGGGCAGACGTTAGGGGGGATCCCGGCACTCCTCGAGACGAGGTCCAATGCCCCAACGGCTGGGCCTGGAGGGATTTCTGGACGGTGAGTCTCCACATCATCCTTCAGCCCTTCATTATTGCCCATGACGCCTGCAGCTTGCTATATTTGTTTTAGATTATCTGATCATTGCGGTTTAATTGGTGTAGTTCATCAAACACGTCACTCACGAACATACAAGTGAACCAGCAGATCCATTTCTTTACAAAACAGAGGCTACTTGATCCTTTTCTCAGAAGGTACAACATTTTGAGGTGCTCATGCCTTCTTGCTAATATCGAGAAATGTTTATGAAAAAGCGCCTTGTAGAAACATATATAATATTTGTGACTGGACATTGACTCAAGCGCCTTGGCACTCAGACTGACCTGCAGCGGGCGGTGGACGGTGAGGGTTGGGAGTACACCGTGCAGAAGGGCATCGTTGGCTGGTCACCCCAACAGAAGATGTATCACGTGCTGAGGAGGAGGCGCTGGTACCGGGAGCGTCATCGAGAAGGCAAAATAGAGAAGGTTTGTGAGTAGATATCATTTTATTCTATTGATGTGCTTCGACTCCAGATGAAAATTTACGTTACCTACAATATATGCGCAGGAGCCAAAATAGTTGTTGAAAACCTCTTTGCTTCATGAACCTCGTGAACTATTGTGTAATAATTATTCGAACATCAACTTAAGACTAGCTTTGGCTGTATGATTTACTAACACTTTGTATAATGAAATATCGTTGAAGAGAACAAACGTTGAGACGTAACTTACCAAAAGCAGACACCCTGTGCAATTCACGATGCTACTTATATACTTCTTTCCTTCATTGCTGCACTTACAGACAACAGAAGGTCCGGTGGAGGGTTGGGAGTACAGTTCGCTGTTCGGGCGGCGCTTCCACGCCCGGGAGCGCCGTGTGGACGTGGTGCGGCGCCGCCGCTGGCGGAGGAAGATGGTGCCGAGCAATGGCACCTTCAGCGTGTCGGTGCCCAGGATGGTGGTGAAGACGGACTGCGGTGAGCTGCTGACACAGTATAAGCTGGGGAACTCTTCGATGTTTTACACTTTTGTATGAAACAGACTGCATGTAAAAGCATTAAACTTATCTGTTCTTGCGTAGAGCAACATTACTCTGGGTCTTGCCCTCTCTCCTCCTCACCGGGACCAAAGGATGGGCGATAGGGTTAAATTAAGTAGGTTTGCGCTTCATATGTTGTGCGGAGTCGCGCTCCCAGGAGTGTTCAAGCAGTAAGAACTTTAGCCTTACGTAGACTTTCGCCACATCTTTTTTTTTCTGGGTGCACTCTACTTCCTTCCCTTTTCATACTCCAACTGATGATGCATTTTTTCTTCTTCCTCGTCTTTCCTGACTTGTTCTTCCTAGCTCTGCGTTGATCTGTATGGGATACCCTCGTTTATGGGTTTCTGTTTTCTATCGACATACTTTATGCCCATTTGTCGTGCTCGTTGAATATTTAATTACTATGTAATTACTTCTCAGTAAACAACAACAATACTCTCTCCTGCATTGTTAGTCTTAATTCATTACCGTTCACATTAAATGTAACTTTTTATAGGATTCACATGATTTAAGACGTTACGTAAGAATGTTTGTAGGCGGAAGCAGGGTAAAAAGAGAGTAGTTAAATATCACTCAGTAGCACAGACTCGGGAAGCCATTGTGGTGTTGGTGTTTTTGCTGCTCATCTATTTTCAGCTACAGCTGTTATCAATAATTTTTTTAAGCTGCTGCTAGTCCTCTTGTAGCTTTGCAATAGACAGGTAAAGCTAACTATATTAATGTGTGTGTTGAGGTGCACAGCACTTTATCGCAAAGACGAAGCAACAGTAACTATAATAATGTAACTGTTGGGATACACGCACCTTGTTCATGCATCTCTGTCGTGCTCAGAGGAGATGCCGCAGCAGCTGTCGTGTCCTCGCCAGTACGTGGTGAGTGCAGAGCGTCAACTGTACCAGCTCCGGGCCCACTTGTACCAGGCCCGGGACCTCGCTGCCGGAGACAAGACTGGTCTTTCGGGTGAGTCCACAGTGGTTACAGCTACGGTAAAATAATGGTAATCATTTCGGGTATCTTACTGGCTGCTCAACATGTCTCGTGGTAGTTGCTGGAGCCTGCTTACTATGCTGTTATTGCCGTGTTCATAATATTTTTCTTCAGTCTTAAATTGCTTTTGATTAGGCATAGTTGTCAACGCGTCTCATTTGCTGCACGAAGGGAGAAAGTGGTGGAGGCTCAACTCCATAACATGGTGGGATAAAGCCGGGTTCACAGTATGGTTTTCTGCACCCCCTTACGCAGTATAATTAAAGCGTCCGAATGCGTTGCTGCTTCCTTGTAAGCAGCAGAAATTGCTGATTGCCACTCCCAATATTAAATATCGAAAAAACCGCTAGCGACACATGCTCAACGCTATCTAATTTGACTGCTTAGATTTTACCTGACCTTTTGGCAGGCATACAGTTGTAGTTACAAGCCTCAACTAAGCGGTAGGGGCGGGCAGTGGGGCACCAACAAACTGTACTGTGAAAGTGGCTTAAAACTATAACTACTACAAAACTACAACTACAATTCACTTCAGTTAGCTAGCTAACTGAAGTGAATTGTAGTTATTGTGGGCGCCTACATGCATTCATAATATAAAATAAAATAATAAAAATAATTACAAAAGGTTTCGTCAAAATTTCGTAGTAGTACATTTTAACTGTGTGATTTTACAAACTCCTATGACGTTACCAAGATTATTGTTTTTACACCGTCGAGGAAACAAACATGCTATACCTCTGGTCATCTCGAAAATGAGTCCTCCAGGAACCAGTTACAACGATCAACTATTCTATCTCCTGTTTCGGGAGTTCCCCTGTACCGCCATATGGAACACTGGGTAGAACACAAGTTGTACAGTTTGGTACTCATGGTACCTACGTTAATTCTCTTACCTTTTAACAAATGTCCCCTCTGTACATACACGCGAGTGAATGTCTTCTTTAATCGCATTGTGATTTGTCCTGATGGGGAAATGTATCCTATGTAAACGTGTAGCTACTCGCAAATGGCTAACTTCCAGGTTTCATTTATAAGTGGGAATTTCACGACTACTTGCCTCTTGGTTACCTATATGGAATTACACACTCACTGGCAACCATGCGTTGTATTCTAAAAGTGCATGAGCTCAAATTTCAGTAATATTGCGTTCAATTGGACCTGGTTTCCTAATCCCATACTGTGGTAGTTTTCAATTGATGTAATCACGAACCCAAGGGCTGTTCTGAGTGCCTTCTCCGCAGGTACATTGTAGCTAGTCGCAATTCCTGCTGAGAAGGTTAGTTTGATAAAGTTAGGTAGGTTCTCTATCTATTTACCCCCCCCCCCTTTCTCTTCCATGAGATGGACTGCTGATCGAGATGGCTAACCTTGTAGACGAGACACCTCTAGTCTCTCTCGTGTGGAAGGCCATGAAAGTAGCCCTCCACTCGAGTGTCTTTTCATATTCCTTGCGTCTTTTTCCTACCAGCTCAGTTAGCTAGTCTGGGGTGTGATGGCACTGAGCCTTGTTGATTAGGTTGTAGATTCATAGCTATTACATTATTAAGAAATGAATGTCCACGAAATTTTTCATGTAAGCTGTAATAGAATAATCCAAGAACACCGCCCGCACGTGGAAGACGATATGATCAATAAATGGTCGTATTATCGTGCCTTTCTCCACCTCGATGTGTTCCTGACCGCATTGTCACCGTCCTTGTCGTAGATCCTTTTGCTGTGGTGAGCTTCTGTGAAGTGACCCAGCAGACGGAGCGGCAAAGTGCCACGCTTTGCCCCACGTGGGACCAAACGCTTATCTTCGACAACGTCCCAATCTCGGGACCACTGGTGGTGCCCCCCTCTCAGGGAGAGCTGCAAAGGGCTCCTGCAAGGCCTCCTTCCGTCGTGGTTAATATTTTCGACTGGGATGCCAGAGTGAGTTGCCTGATACACGCTGTCTGACTTCTGCAGAACGTCTTACATAACAGTATTTGCTGATCCTTGGTTTTATTAGGCAGTATTTTTCTCTTTTAATGTAACTTCTGTCCTGATTTTGCTGATTGGAGGAATGATGGACCTCACTAGTAGATATTGTACGACGGTCCATCCTTAGTTTTTTGCAGAAATGTCAGAAATCGCATTCTTTTGCACACTCCTTACATTCATGCTCGGCGCAAAGTGGTAGCTCATTCCATTGAACTGTGCTGGTGGAGCTAAAAGTGCCAACAGTTTGTTTTCTTTTTCACTTGATGTGTTCTCAAGTGAAGGTACTACTCGCGTGCTTCATGTCCGTAGGGGAAGCCGGAGTTCCTTGGACGTGCCGTATGCGAGCCGACCGTCCAGGACGTGCAGGGAGGCTACGTACCGACCCCTCTTTGTTGGTACAAACTCACCAAGCCCAGCTCCTCGGATTCTGGTGGTAAGCATTGCACAAGTGCGTGTTTCAAGCTTAGTATAAAATCTGTTACACAACGACGCAGGTGAATGACTGAGTCCCATTAGCATTGTTACTGTTGCTTTTAGGCTAATAACTTGGCTATCTTTCAACATTATAAAAATTTTCATGAAAACGGATGGAGTATACACATGTGTGCTTATTTTCTTCGGGTAACTAGTTTCGGTCTTGTATAAACATTTTATCTTCGATGGGAGAAAGCCATGGCTGTGTTGGTCAGCTGAGCAACCGAATACCAACTTGGTGATCACCAATACGTTTTGGGAGGTTTAGTATCCCTGTTGGTCCATCACTCGCAGGAGACGTCAGCGGGGAACTGCTGGCCTCCTTCGAGCTGCTAGTGGGAGGCTTGGACGACGCTCCGCCCACGCGTGGCAATGTCTACATGGTGCCCTTCGAAGTACGGCCGCGGTTGCAGAAGACCAGGGTTGAGGTACGTCCCGTATGCGAGTGGAACCAGTGTCTCATAAGCATACTACCATTTTGATAATTAGACATACCCACGTATCTAGTATCGCTTCTATCTGTGTGGGTAGCTACTGTGTTTCGACCAAGACTATAATAATAAGTATTGCTTATATTTTGCCTGCAATCACCACTCATTTATCTTTTCTATTGGTTAGCTTTACATTGACTCGAACACAATTGAGGATAATGCATAAAATATTTATGATGTTCGCTTATTTTTTGGAAGTTCATTGAAAAGATGAGAACAATCGAGGCCTACAGTAGCAAAAATATCGTACGAGTATATTATCCATTCACAGTGCTTCCTTGCTCATCCCGTTTTTCTTGCTAAGTCTCTTTACATTCATCAGTCATACAAGGAAGTAGTCGTTGTACGTAAGGCATTCTCATCTCAGCGGTAACAAAGTGAAGTAGGCAAATTACTTTGTAGGTATGCTTTTTAATCTTTGGTTGTAGGTATTTATTTGTCGTACGGCGGCGCTATGTAGTTCATTATTGTATTATGTACTGCATTATATAATTACACTAAAATTTCCTGCAATTTTCTATACATTTGTAATTGTTTCCCTCCTCCTCCGTCAGTTTTTGATCGTTCCGACTTATTTATATCTATCCGATATGTGTTATACCGCAGTCACAAGCCTGATGTACTTGGCTAAGCTTACTTTAGACCCTCTGGTTGCCTGCTGCAGGTGCTGTGTTGGGGCGTCCGCAACATGGCGACGTTCGAGCTGCAGTCCGTGACGCGGCCGTCCATTGAGTTCGAGTGCGGTGGGCAGCGCGTCACCAGCTCCATCATGGCCAACCTCAGGAACAACCCCAACTTCGACCAGCCTCATCTTATCTTCGACGTCGTGAGTTACGCATTGCACATTTATTTACTTCGTTATAACTAAAAATATATAACCTGTAAATAGTTCGTTCGGTCTCGTCCTTTGACTCTACCTCTTTGGCCCCGCCTTTTTCGCTCCACCTTTCTGGCCCCGCCTTTTTTGCCCGCCTTTTTTGCCCCGCCTTTTTTGCCCCACCTCTTTGGCCCCGCCTTTTTTTCCCCACCTCTTTGGCCCCGCCTTTTTTACCCCGCCTCTTTGGCCCAGCCTTTTTTACCCCGCCTCTTCAGCCCACCTCCTTTGCCCAACCTCTTTTGCCTCCCCCCCCCTTTCTAGTCTCACCTCTTTGACCACATCCCTCTGGCTCCACCTATATGGCCCCACCTCTTTGACTCCACCTCTATACCTCCCCTTTGACTCCACGTCATTGGTCCCTCCTCTTTGGCTCCACCTTATTGGTTCCCCCCCCTTTCGGGTCTACATCATTTGTTCCATCCCCTCCGCTCCACTACTACTGTCCTGCCCCATCGTCGGCTCCACTTCTGTCCCACCCTTACGGTTTCACCATTTTCATCCAGCCTTTTCGGCTTCTCCCCTTCCATCTCAAGAAATCAGCTTCTCTTAGTCGTTTATGCACAGTCAGATATTGTTTACAAGGTTTGTTCTCTCATTTTGTTCGTCCAGTTCGAAGTAAATAATGCAATGAATTTCCAATATCTTCTCTAATGTTTACGTCAGGAATCAATTCAGGGAGTTTAATCGAAGTTCTCTGATTTGCTCGCCCGATAAAAATTCCTACTGAATAAAAAATTAATAAAATGTTCTCAAGTGGCCGCTATGAAACCTCTTGTAGATTTATCAATGAAAGTCATTTTCATTAGAGAATAATTTGATGGTTCGACAACGCTACATCCTCATTAAATCAACTCCTTATGTGGATAATCTACTTCAAAATATTGCTTTCAAACATTAAACACTCATTTGGTTCGTCTAACTTAAATTCTATAGCCCGATTGTTTTGAAACTCTGGTAAGAAGTAAGTTGGGCTGCTGTACTTAGTTGAAGTTGTACCGTTAGCCAACTAGGCCTATAGTGCAAAGTACGTATTCACCGAATTGCTGACCTCAGGAGCTGCCCCGCGAGGAGCTGTACATGCCGCCGTTGACGCTGAGGGTGCAAGACCACCGGTCCTTTGGCAGCAAGCCAGTTGTGGCCACAGCCGTGGTGGCGGACATCAGCAAGTACACCGTCGAGGCCACCTTACTTAAGTGAGTTGTTCCAGTGTTGCTTCAGCTCTTCAACCCATTGAATTTTCCCTAAAAACGCTTGTATATACTTCTCTATCTCTATATGATACGTTGTCAAGTGTGTCAGTACAGCTGAACTGTCGTGTCTGTTATGCGGTGTCGTGCATTAGGCCTTAGATACTCCTAGCGCTAGCTAACCTTGCTCTCTCGACCACCACACAACCATTGCACGCCTTGCGTTGCCCTGTACTGACATACGAGTGAGATGCGTGCACCTTTATTACTTCCCCTTATCTGTTTTAGCGCGTTAGTTAACTTTTTATGAAGGCTGCGCACCGTTTTCCTTCTCAATTTACAAATTTTTTAGGCAGATGGCTGATTTCTGTACTAAAATAACGGTTTTTTAACATTTATTTTTCAGGCGTTGCGCCCAACAGAACGAATGCCTTGACTTGGACAGGTAGTTCTTTCGTGTGTTTCTCTTAGTTCGCTTCAGTATAATTTACGGTGCCTGTAGATCTTGCTGCGCAGCGCGAA
Source organism: Parhyale hawaiensis (assembly GCA_001587735.2). Taxonomy (NCBI): domain Eukaryota; kingdom Metazoa; phylum Arthropoda; class Malacostraca; order Amphipoda; family Hyalidae; genus Parhyale; species Parhyale hawaiensis. Next base: position 4,128,742 of record LQNS02276621.1, read on the forward strand.
ACTACGCATTTGATATCGTTGCCATGACTTCACTTTTTCATATTTTTACATCACGTTCTATTTATCATTTAAACTGTTACGCTATTTCTATGTAATGACGGTCTATGGCTACGGCTTTAGGTCTATCTAGCATCGAAATATGTGTGCAATATGTCTCAAATTACCTCAGAATTAAAAAACAAAAATTCATAGTTATCTTAATGCTATCAATTGCTCTAGCTGCTCTAAGTTTTAGGAATATTGTGCTAGTATTAGCCAAATAACATCAATATCTAGTCAAAGGTCATGGTCACAGCAACGTAATCAGGTGTTGTTTTGTGTCCTCGCATTAGTTGTTGGTGTGTACTCGGCTTTAGCTGTCTCCTGCTTACTAACTATGTGACTCCTGTTGCTGCCGCTGTAGTTCGTTGCTGCTAGTTATGCCCTAACCTACTTGGCTTGCTGCTTTGAGGCGTCTTTGATTCGCGCACTGTTATGGTGATAATCTGATGGCTATGCTTTGATGTATCCGAAACTTCATTTCTGAGTGTCGGGTGTTGATTACCAATCGATTGCGTTCAAGCGGAATTGCATTGCGATTAACGTTTTAAATGCGTTGAAAGTGGCAAGTCCAACTCTATGGAATGAAGTCTCAGACTAGTTAAGGCTAATCGAATTCAACAGTCTCGATCAAAGTGGGTGAACTGAAGACGCCCCGTGTATTTGCAATTTCTAATTTATTGCAATTGGCAAGTAGTTGCTTTGAGAGTATAGAAAATACTCGCCCTAACTTATGTCGGTCAGTTTCGTCTTACGAACGTTGTTTGACCTTCTGCTGCAAATTGCGAGCAATATTTTACTTCGTTTTAAGCATTAAACACTATGAGTATGTAGCATATTAAATAAAGGCAAAATAAAACTTCGGGAGACAATGAACAATAGAACGGACGTGTGTACAAAGTTATGGAGGCGGTAGAAGTCGAACTACCTAGCCAAGCTGATTGACCCATTCTTGGTAAGGATTGGAGTTAACAGTCGTAGGACTGAGATTTTGCTTTTGAAATCTGCATCGTTTGAAACTGGACTTCATTTAAAGTTCTGCCTCGACATATTTGCTTGTGTTGCCTGGGGCTGCTGATGCATCTCTTGCAGCAGCAGCTGTGGTTGATGCTTCCCTCTCGCTTCCTCTTAGCTTTCTTCTCTTCGCTTATAGTATGCTGCAGAAGTCTTTAGCGAAACCTGCTGTCAGATGGTTCCCTCCATAATGTCTTGATTGGCGTCCGAATGTTTGTGTCCTTCTAAACAAACCTGTGCGTCTACAAGATGATTTATTACGATGTTAACCGTCATGCCAGGAGGCCTTATAAGTGTCCTTAGTAAAATATCATATATCTCTTCGAATTTGGACTTCACTAGCACTCACAATGTTATACACTTTTCTGCTATTGAAACTGAGTCAACTACGCAATTAGGTCAGCTGCACGTATAAGGCCACGAGATGGTCGTGTNAACCGTCATGCCAGGAGGCATTATAAGTGTCCTTAGTAAAATATCATATATCTCTTCGAATTTGGACTTCACTAGCACTCACAATGTTATACACTTTTCTGCTATTGAAACTGAGTCAACTACGCAATTAGGTCAGCTGCACGTACAAGGCCACGAGATGGTCGTGTAAATCCTGATTGGGCCATCATGTTAATCTCTTGTCGAACATACGCACAAAAAAAAATTGTCTTTCGCAAACTTGTAGTTATATTGAAAAGCTATTTTAGAAAGATCCACGCAGTAGATATTCTCGCTTAATCATGTTTGGTTAAAGTATAATATTTTGATACGGAAAATTAATGGTCAAAGTGGTCAGAACTCGTATAATTATTGTACGTACTTTGAACGTTAACAGAAAAGTGACGTTATGGGTCGGCAACGCAAGAGTCGCGTCAGTTCATCGATAGAAATTCATCTCTGACGAGGTGTGGTGCGACGCAACTTTACGTCGCTGTGGCGCCATCTGTTCTGTTCATTGTGGCTGATGATATTCTTGTGTGCCCTCAGGGACCGGGTGCTCGGGGACCGGGGCGGCAGCGTCTACAAGCAGACACCGGTGCAGAAAGTAAGTTTAGAGCACGTAGCTTTATCTCGCATTCCTCGCCTGGCCACCGGAACTCCAAATCGCACTTTATTTATTAGAATATAGAATAGAATACTACTGCGTCACTCACGGTTGTGGTGGTGCCATGGTGTGACCCACTAACTGGTGCTGGGGAAACTGTGGTGGTGCCATGGTGTGACCCACTAACTGCTGCTGGGGAAGCTGTGGTGGTGCCATGGTGTGACCCACTAACTGGTGCAGGAGGAACTGTGGTATTCCCATTGTTGCTGAGGTTACATACTTAAGCGATTTCATTCACGTTCTAAAACTTGAACCCTTATACAGTATACATTTGCCTCTCACAAAGGAAGAAGGAAGGTTATATGATTGGAGTCGCTATCCACACATACTTGGGAGTAATTACGGAAACAATGAGGTATACACAAATTGATCTCTTAACAGGTCTCTGGTCCAGCGTCCTCATATACCCACTATGTACTTTACTCGTTTCGTTCTTTTGATCGTAAGTACAAGTTTGTTACGTATTTTATAATTTTCTTCAGTCCTCAGCGATTTTTCCAGTATAACATATCTCTTTTGCTGTTGTAATGTGCATATTATTCACACAATTTTGCCTACAGTTACATTCTGTTGTGTTAGTGCTGCTTGCTCCTTGTTTTCTTATCTAATTGTTCGCATTCTGGTGGTACACTTCCGGTGCTTGACTCCGGAGTCTTTCGGTCGGCTTGTGTGGAAAATTTTGAAATGAAACAAAGCTACTGGCCTCGTATGCTAACGTCACTGTGCTGTTATTAAGGTGTCCACCTAAAGAGTGGACGCAAGTGTGGGGATTAGACCCCCTTTTTAAATTTAGGAAATTACTTTATATGGCATTCTTCGATGCCTTACGTTTTAGTCGGCGATCGTTGTCTTAGGTCTGTTTTTTTTTTCAAAAACGATCGCTCAGTTTACAGTCCTTGTAGTCTATCTTTCGAAAATGATGGCCCAGTTTTCATTATTTTAGACGGAGCACGTGCCGGGCTTGTGACCACTAAGAAGACGAGGTGTTTTGCCTCTCTTGCGGATTGGAATTTTACGATGTTTCCAAAATAAAGGGCATGAGAGTCCGCCATTTCAATCAAGATTTCACTTTACATTGAAAATGAAACTTTAATATTTTACCGTGTTGCGATATTAGCTAATGCAAGAACGTCAGCACTGGCCGTCTAGGCTGAGGTCATTGCAGTGCGATTGGGTTTGAAAAAAGAAAGATAAATAAACTTGAAAGATGCGATGCGGTTTAAGTGATATTCTTTTCAAAAATTAACTTGCATTTCTAAGAAAATTTCTAAAAAATTTAAAAATTTTAATCTTCGCTTGGTTGTGTTGACTGAAAATTTCTCACTCGATTCTTTTTTACTCTTCCTGATTTATATGATTTATAACCCGAACAAGGTTGCAAGTGTCGTAAGATAACCCAGCTAGTCCAGTAGTGACGTCATCGCTGGTCTCTCGTGATGACGTCACTGCTCTGCGAATAAGCTACCCATGCACGCAGTGTAGTGACGTCACCCAAGTGGTCCAGTAGCTACGTCTGTTGCCCTCAAGCCGACCTCGAGCCTCGCTTGTCAAGACTGTGTTCAACATTTAGCATGTGCTTGTGTGTGTGTTGCTGACGTTACCGATCCCACGTACGTAATAATGGAAGGGTACCGTGCCAGCCTTGGCTTTAGATACTTTATTATTGCCGCCACGCGATCTGCTGCCCTTCTTCGTTTCTGCTGCTCTGACCGACACAAGGTTCCTGTTCCGATATGAAAGGTGTTGAAGAATTCTTGTCATTGTTCATCAAAAGTAAAAAGGAATAATCATATGCCACTGTCGCAAAAATAAAGCCGTATTGTATAACGATAATCATTTTACTTTAATGTTTTTCCTGCTCAAGCTTTCGCGCTCCTCTATTAAAGTATCAATGCTACTTTTTTGCTATACTTGTTTAAACCAGTAATTCTTTCATATACTCCTTGTATATAGTTTAATAATTGAAATTTCACCTTTATGGTTTTACTAAGAATTATTGGCACAATGTGTGCAATGGTTGTATTAGAATAGCTAGAGCTGAAATACTCTATATCGATGCTAGTTGTGGGATGCGAACGCAGCAGACTAAATCATATCCATTCTTTCATTGCTCAATGTTGTGAGGCGGCAGTAAATTTCAACGCTTCATAAAATTACAGATTATTAAGTACATCTGGCACGGTGCGCTTCACTGATTTATGTTAATTTGCTGATGAAACATCCATATATCTGCCTAAACATCCATACAATTCCAACTAAGGCCTACAAAATCCCTGACACGGCGTGTCTGTAAAGTTCTTCTCTTCCTTGTACCTGTCCGCCCCCACAGATCCCCGTCGTCAGTGAGGGAGCCCCTGTCCTCGCCCTCACCCACAGGCAGAAGGGCATCGAGGTTTGTATACAAATGAAGAAATACTGACGTGGAGGTGTCATTTTTCTATATATAACGATAGTTCACCCTTGTCAGCTTCACGTTTCAGCGAAAGCTTGTCTTAGTCAACTTCACGTTTCGATGGCTATTTAATCTGATCAGGTCCGAATTACATGAATAGGTTCGCCATAACATCCCTCCCTTGATTCACCATTGGTTAGGAGCTGGACGTTGTTTGGCTAATAAACATACTGACCAGAGATCGGGTACATCGCCCGTGTCTTGCTACATCGAAAAGGAAGTGTTTTGCATTG
>LQNS02276621.1:4202204-4233806 GCA_001587735.2 Parhyale hawaiensis
TGATTATTTTGCAAGTTACGACCATGCGCACGATTTGCCCCGGGACCGCGCACGATTTGCCCCGGGACCGCGCACGATTTGCCCCATTTGCGGGGGTGCAAAAGAATATCGGTTTTTATTTTTTCAAATTTTTACTATGACAGTTATTGTTTTGAACTTAATATGTATCATAACTACATGTAACAATGCCCTTACAGTAAAATAGCCGTTTCTCAAAGATCAATAGTAAGAGTGTGACAACCAATTGAAAAAAAATGCGCACGATTTGCCCCAATCGACCCTAACTCGTAGTTAGACTCAGACTCCCCTCTCAAATCCTTCCTGTATAATAGCAGTTTCCTCATATGTGTGTTCTTCATTACAGGCATTAGAAACAGAGGGTGGTGAACCAGCAGCAACATCTGAAGTTTTAGAAAATCAAAGTAAGTTTACCGTATATTATATGTGAACATCATTTATGCATATTTTGTATCAAAGTAAGTGATTTTTATATTTTCAGTGGTTATAGTAGTTAATATAATTTGATCTATGTTGTTTCCATCTCCTTTGAAAAGTAGAGGCACAAATATTAGATTTGGTGAACACTGTTGGTGGGGCATTATTGCTCATTGAAGTCTGGCATAGCCAGGCCAAATTCCTATCACAAGCACTTCGACACCTAGGTTTCATCTTGGTTCTTATGTGATTTGGGCTAGTCAAATGAACACATCTGTTGTGCTTTAAACGTAGTTACATATAACTGATTGAGCTTCTAACCTGCTGATTTTGTACTGATTGAGTTTTACTTAATGTGCTCAAGATTGCAGAGTTGGAACATGCTAAGAGCACTGCAAACTGAGCAGTTGAAGGCAGGATTGCAAGGTTGAACATTAATGAGGGCAGTAGAGTCAAGACACTCATTTTTCCCAGGACTCCAATGGCAATGGGCCTTTTATTAAGTGAGATTTGGTAGGTCCAGGAGTTAGCTACTTGACACTTGTGAGATCTGTGAGTCAGCCCTTCAGATTTTGCAACATTTGTGGAAGGTCTGATTAAAGATTCCTAGTATAAAGTGATCAACTCCAATTTCTCCCACCCAACAATCTTGACCCCTAAACAAAATACTCAGTAATTTGCATCTTCCAAGCCCTGGCATATGTGGGTGTCAGTTGTTTTGCTTGCATATCCCTGACCCCATACACAGCTCTAGCTCAGAAACTTTGCAACCATGCTGGTGCATTGTGCTGCTAATTCTTTTTTACTTACTTTATTATATATCCCTCAGTTGCTGATGAAGAACTTGCAGCGGAGGATGAGGACACTGGTGCAGCTGATGAAGATAGTGTTAATTACAATGGACATGGTTCTATGGAAGACAGTACCTACAATAATGCTGGTATGATACTTCAACACTAAAATATAATTTTAAATAATCAAGAGTCCACGACATCATTAGATTTGCTTGTAGTACTTTATATTTGATAGAGCATAAGCTTTTTTGTTATTCCTGCTTGTGGTACCATCGAATATGAGCTCCATTTATGGTGCAATAATCAGTCATGCATGTTTTTTCTGTCAACTCTGCTCTCCTCTAGTGCATTGTCATCAAGTAATAGTAATTTTAATTAGCTAGGCTACGCTTGCAATGATTTTCTTGATATCTGTAGAATTGTATTGGTAAAATGTATATTTTTTGTAATACTGATCTATCTACTATTAGATCTATAAATGTATAAAAGCATACCAAACGTAGGGCATTCACCCCCTCAGAGGACATAGGATGGGCCATTGGTTAGTTTGCTTCACTCATTCTATGTTATGGTGAGCAGCAACTCTGGGGGGGGGGGGGTGGCGGCTGCTTCAGCCATTAGGTACCATAGCTCTCGGGATGGCTGTACCCCTACTGTTGTTACTTTTCTCTGTTGCTTGTCTTTCTCAACTTCCTATTCCCATGCCAAGGGTGTGGACTAGGTGCTAAGAATGCTAAAATGGGCAAGGTCCTAAAATCAAATGGAAAGTGCTAAAAAAATGTATTTGTTTGTGTCGTGCGTCATTTTTGGCCATTCCTGTGGTAGTTTATCCAGAGTAACTACTCTAATGTGATCGGTTTAAATTGAGAAAGAAAATATGTAGCTTTGTATTGAATTAGCTATAGCTACCTATTTGGGATGGTAGATAGTTTGTAGTATAGTAGCTATGTAGCGTACAAGTTTTTGGCCCTAAAAAGCCTTGTATTGTGTACTTATCTCATAAATTAAAATAAGAAAAGTTTTAAAGTTTTTTCTCTAGGGGTGCTAAAATAGGAAATAGGCAAGCTATTAAGACACCTTGCATGATGCGCGTCGATCCTTTGTGCATGAGTTCCAAGTTTCTATTGACATGCTGTATGGCCCTTCTTTCTTCCTCTGTGAGATCACTTTTGTTGTTGATCCTGAGGTTTAAATTTCTAAATATAATACATGGGACATTCTGCAAGCTAGTGGCAGCTTTTTTCTACTATCAATAACTACCTTATAAATTGTGTTGTCACCCCTCGGGGCGTAGGATGGGCCGTAGGGTTAGGTTAGCTAGGTTCGCCCATCCTATATTATGGGGAGCAGTGACCCCAGGGGATTTTGTTGGTTATATTGGCCATTAACTAAACCTTTGGGACGTCTCGTCTTTTGTGCCCACTTTACTTCCGTTTTCATTTTCATACTGATGATGCTTTATCCTGTTATTCCTCCTCTTTCCTGACTTGCTGGTCTCATGCGCGTTGGTCCACCTTCGTGCATGGGTTCCACGTTTCTGTCGACATACTACATGTCCCTTCCATTTCCTCTGTTGAATCACCTTAGTTGTGTCTAGGGTATTGTCATTGATATCTACATAAGAATGAAGCTCGCTAATAAAACTTCTGTGGCGCGATGCGACCTTGTATTGCTGCACTAGTAGTCCTACTATAACTATTGCTTTTGTGTGCAGAAGGAGAAGATGCCTCTCATACTGATGCTCGAGATGAGATGATGGTTGCTGATCAAGTAGATGAAGAAGAAGAAGAAGAATATTATGAAGAGGAACAGAGGCGTGGAGAGTTGGACGAGAATCATGGAGATGCAACAAGGGAAGAAATGTACGATAGGGAGGATACCGAGCAGTCATGGGCGGGTGAACCAGAGGAGTATCGTGTTGAGGAGCAGGCAGACTACACAGATGATGATGAACAGCCCATTCGCGATGAGAACAATGTTGATGAGAGTCAGGATGGAGAAGTACATGAGGATGATACAGCAGAACTGAACAAAACAAGTGATGATGCCCCGCCATCATCCAGCAATATTGAAATTGAAGATACAATAAATTTTATGGTCGATGAAGATGATAACATGCTTGATGAAGAGATGATTTATGAAGATGGCACAACCATCAGGAATGGACAGGTAATACCTTAGTTTACTGTCATGCACATGGTAAAGGATTGTAGTGGTATCAACAATTCGATTGTGTTAACGTGGAGTCTCTGTAGCAAGATGCTCTTGGCCGGCTCCCAGGGGTATCTTATAACAGTGTTGTCCAAACATTTTCGCCTATTGTACTCCTTATTAGTTATAACCTTCTCCTACTGCTACGTACCTCTCCACCTGCTCACCATGGCTGAGCAAACTGTTTTATTTAGAATAAAGATGCAAATAGTGTATTAATTATTAAAAGACTGCTTTACGAAATTGTTGGTCAATAAATTCAAATTTATTACATAAATACAGATAATTTAATAACAAAATACTTGAAAAGTACTTTTTCAGTTGTGTGTGTTTGCCTGGTTTGTTCATGTGCCCTCTTGAACTACCTATGTTATGTAACTACCTCCAGGGGTAGCTACGCGGACCCCAGTTTGGACAACACTGCCTTATAGGTTACACTGTTCTTCTAGTTAAGCATTTGGGGTGGCTTTCTGTCGTGCCCACAATACTTCCTTCTTTTCCATGCTTCTACTTCACTTTATGTTCTCTTCTTGGAACACTCGCTTGCATGGGTTCCACGTTCTTTTGTCATGCTGGATACTCGTTCTTTCTTCCTCTTTTTGGATCACAGTGTATGGTGTGGGTAAGCAAGCCTAAACAAGGACACATCCAATAGTAGTAGTAGTGCTAATGTTCTTGCCAGTGCTCTATAAAGCTGTTGTCGGGTAGATTGCCGTAATTGATGTTGATTACAACTACTGTAGCCTTAGTTATAAGGTCTATTTTTTATTTTGTCGTAGTTTCATTAATAAACAATTTTAATAGTTGCTAACTAGCTGCACTCGTGAAAATTTATTGGTCTGGCTGGGCCTTTCATGTTAGACCCCTGGAAATTCTACAGTAATGAACAAATATCAAGTTTTCTAGTAGACTCAACTGCCCGTGACCTGTTGGATTGTTATCACCATTTTTTCCTTTCGCAAAAGACAAGTGTTATTTAGCTGGCCATAGGCAACGTGGTATTCGTCCCCGTTCACTTCTGGCCGTGTGGGTCACCATCACCATCTCCTTTGCTTTGAAAGCTATATTCAACACTGCTTGTGCACGAGGGAAATATATAATATATATGTCACGTATTGTCCAATTGTTTTCGGATAATTTGATGAGATAATTTGAAATATATGTATATACGGTATATCTATGGCATTAAAGATTATGCCATAATGTAAGTTCATAATAGCTTTATTTATTCGCTCCAATTGTCGCAATGTTAAAACGTTTCCATTGCCAGTCAAGTAGAAGAGCTGTGCTGTGGTGAGGTCTTCATACTTCGGTTGCGCAGTGGTGCTAGCTGTCATGCCGCTCGGTTTCGGTAGTCTATTTTTTGAAATTTCAAAAAAAAAAGATAAAAACAATAAATTCAAATTTTCTCACAATTGTACTAAGCCCAAAATCGAAAAAGTTACAGGAGCGTTTCTTTTTCAAAATTACATATATAGTGCAAATGTCAGAAAAATTGGTCTGCAAATAAATTTTGAAAAATTCGAGTTGACCCCCTCAAAAGCACACTTAAACATTAAAGGTTTTTAAAGCTAATGGTAGAAATGTGCGCAATTTAGTTGGCTACTATTTCAAACAAAGAAACCTGAATTTGGTAAAGAAGAAAAGTTCTGGTAAAAAACTAAATGGGAGGGTAGGGAGGGTTAGACAAGGAATGTAATGATAATAATACTTCGGAGTAAATGGTACTGCATAGGCATGTGGTTGATAGGTAGTTATCAGAAATACTAAGACACTGTTAGCTACCGTACTCTCATTATAAGGCCATAATGCTAGAGTGTCTTTGTTTTCGTAATGAATGATGTTGCTTGTAATTCGCATTGATGCACAGAATGCCAGTAAAATGATCTATTGGTACATCAGTAACATCACACAGCTGTACATTTTTAAACTTTTCTCATAGCGGTAATGTTTTCAAAATTAACTTTTATTTTACAGGAGGACGGCGGTGCTGCAGACAGTAAAGGTAAGTGTGGAGTGGTGGTGTGGTGTGCTTGTCTGATCTAACATAGGATAAGCCTAGTTGTGTCCGCGTGGCTACAGCATCTATACTGTTAGCTCGAGGCTCGTCGTTGCAAGACCTGCGCGTGTTTTGGACAAGTACTGACCGCGTGCCTTTTGAAGTTGCTGCTCTCCGATGTGTACGCCAACTACATCTCCGATGGATCCGGCCTATGGTGACCTCCCAGTATCGTCCTTCTCCTTGTGCCTTCACGTCACTCGTCTTTTTTTGTTTTCATCTACTCCTGCTGTTTCATTCCGAAGGTGTTTTTAATTATTAGTGTAATTACTCTTTAGGTGCTCTACTGAATGATAATTATGAGATTGATTAGATAGTTGGTCTACTGAAAAGGCATATCTTGTCAGAAGGACGCAGAATGAGATCTGTGGCAATGAATTGGTTGCTTGGAAGCTAAAGGAACCAGCAAGACCTGCTCTTGTTTCAGCCACCGCACATTTATGAGAGGCGTTGCTAGTATTTTAGCTTTTCATATGCCGGAGTTACAGTCTTTTGAGAATACGCAACAGCTAATTATGTGTCTGCCTGCCTTTCAGCACCACTGCAATACCTTACTGCCTTGAAAACACAACTCTTTCTTGAAGGATATTGCCTTCATACGAGTGTCAGTTAAAGGAATAGAAAAAAGTCGACTGAAGTGGACAGGAGACTGTGTCACCACTTAATATTTTATCTCAAACACAATAAATCTGCGGGACTTGAAAGAAGGCATCAGTAGCTAGCAACACTTGATGAAGCTTCCAGCCATAACACTGACAGCAGTTTACTTTATCTGGAACACAAAATGTTAGGAGACTGTAGGGGAAAGCGCCAGTCGTTGGCAACTTTTGATTGAGCAGGACAGCAGCAACACTTGTAGCAGCTGAATGCGTAGCTACGCGGGCATATGCAATCCCAAATGAATTACCTACGTATTGTGAAGTTTATGGTGGATATACATCCTTGAATAGCACATACAGAAAGTATAATACATATTGGTATTTCTGATACTGACACAGTTGGCTATTTTCCAGCAAGTTGCAACGCAGTTCATGTATTATTTTCGCAGTGATTAGTAGCTGGCAATGTCTTAAAAATTACAGTTACATTTCTACCTTATGGTCATTAATGCGTATTTGGTATCATCTCTTGTATTAAGTAATTGGATTCGTTGAATAGCTAAAAAGTAATAGCTACACGATGAATTTCTTGCTGCGCTTGAAATGTGAAAGAAGGTTATGTACGCATCAGACAGTTAAACATCTGAGGAGTTGTTGCAGTCCGGCCAGAGAAGTTTCTTTTATTCTCAGAAAATTTGCTTGTGGTTTAGTTTCTTCATTTCCATTGTGGCTCAACATCTCTTAAAGCAACCGCGGGCAACCCAGCTGATATGTTACGTTAGCTACACTTGAATACTATTGAGTCATACACCCGACAGCATAGCATGAAGGCTATATCAAATCGTCCCTCGGCATGTGGTGCTGATATATATGTTATTTAATAAATTCCATGTCGATATTTTGACATCGGCCCTCCATTGAGGACTGGTGAACGGTTTAGAGACCTACGTCGCGGCTGTAGGTGGACCACTGCTTACAGGCTGTTCAAGCATCGGTTATACCTTGATGAAGTACCGTAGTCTTCGAGAATGTTTAAGGTGGAGTTGGCTGCATGAAGCGACGGCGGTTTCTCTGTTTTTCATCATTGCCTCATCACTGCTGCTGTTGGACCAGACATTCTTCGAATCTGTGAGGTGTGAAAGCCTCCAGTTCTTCCCTGCTGACCTCCTCATTGGATCTTGTTGTAATGTCTTCATGTTTGTAAACTGAGTCCTTCTTTCCTTTAGTAGGTACTAATGTTGCTCACATACGCAAGGACAAGGAGTCCTACCTTGTGCTGCGTGTGTCTGTTACTCCCGAGTTGAGCCAAACTCTCCCTGCCATGGCATCCTCGTGTGTGGGGTTGCCCTTGGAGGTTGAGACGAGCAGTCGTGGAGCAAGCTTACTGACATATGAGTGTCCCTGTACCGCCTCACCAGACTCGGCCGCTCAACGCTCCGACAAGCAAACTTCCAGAGACCACGCGGACGGCAGCAGCAGTGGTGGAGCCAAAAGTACATCTGGGAGCAACGCAGCAGCTGGTGCCAGCGCTTCATCTGCAGACGACTCAGCAACTAGAAATAGTACAGAAGGAGGAGATGCATCACAAGATTCTTCTTGCAAAGATGCTAGCGCAAATATGGAAAGTTCAGACAAGAAGAGGTTCGTTTATGGTCATTTATTTTGGTGAGTGTGAGAGCTGATGTCATTTGACAGCTCGGATGTTACAGATGCTAGGCATTTGCGTCATACTGTAGCTGCAGTCGAGATCACGCAAGTATCCCTAGAACTTCTCCACGCAAGCCTTGAAGAGGGAGAAGGTGGTGTGGGAACAATGTAGAGAGCATCGATGCTATCACAACCACCCTGTGCCTGCATAGCACGCTCCTTCACCACCACCACCATGCCTTCTCATACGTTATCACGCGACCTTATTTACACAACACCTGCCTGTGCTCTACCTAGTCTTACCAAACTTGCGAGTCAACTGCTCTGGCATAGGACACATCTTGCCTATGAGCCCTCCACCCTATCAAGTTTATTCTTCTGTTTATTGCTTAGCTGATGCATCTTCACCTCCTCATGGACAACTGATACGCTTAGCAGTATGTGGACCCTCAGTACCTACCGTACATCTCTCTAGCGTAATATGTCAAGGACTTAACTCTAGTTGTAAGTAAAAATTTTCCCTTCGAATAGGATTAATTACTCCACTTTGGTTATAGAACTCTGGTATCTTGCTGAAAGTCATTGTAAGTACTAAGAGAAAGCTGTGGTGTCTGTCTTGATTAGCACAAAATTAGACATCAGCACCCAACCACTTCGCTTTTGTAATCTCTGGCCCATTCCTACAGCTCTGATGGTGTTGCTGGTGAAGACGAAAAATCCGCCGATGGCAAAAGTAAGTGATACAGCAACTTACGTTGTGACTGTGACCTAGTACGAAAAAAGAGTCTGCTAAACCCGTTTGTTTGCATGTTTGACAGTGAGAGTCTGAGGAGATGCTTTCTTGATGTCCGTCCACTTTGCGAACGCCCTTTTCTACTGTTTGAAATTCACATGAAAGTAACTGGCATGCAATTAAAAATTTTCATTATATGAAGCTTGTCGTGCTCTTGTGTAATAACTTTTGATGGTAGAAATACCTTCCGAACTCCCTCATAGGAATTTTAGTGTGGGAAGGATAAAGAGACAGTTTGAGCGATGTGAAATCTACATAAGTGTAATTTCGGGAGTTTATTGAGATGGATGGGAGAGTAACGAAGTTGCTACGCGACCATTTATTAGTAGAAGAGATGTGAAATTGAGGGGGCCTATGACCCCAGATAGATTTTAGATTTATGATTGTCCTCAGGGGCATATTGTGGTGGGCCATTTCCCTGCCACAATATGTTTGGGCATCACGCACCCAAAGGTCCCGAGTTCTTTCTTCGCATGGGATGTAGCATCTGGCCCCAGTTCCTGCTGAGAAGGTTAGTTTTGTATAGTTAGGTACGTTCTCTATATTTCCCTTTCTGTTCCGCGAAGTGGGCCCCCGAACGGTGGTAAGCAACCCATCCCATGGGACTCCTATCTGCTCCCGTGTGGGGGGCCACGGAAGGGACGCCCGCGCAAGTGTTTGCTTTCTTCTGTCTTCTTCTCTTTTCGTTTTTCGTCTTCTCTGCGTCGCACGGCTGAGCGATTTCGTTCGACCGAGCCGTGTGGAGTTAGAGATGCTCGCACCTTATTTCCTGTCAGACATGGTGCACCTGGCCAAGACTGTTCTAATAGAACTCATTTTAGTTCGACTTTTAAACTATATCATACAAAATTGGATCGCTGTTATGAAGTCTGTGTATCTAAAACGGCGGGAAAACCCACAATATAATATTAATAATAGATTTATGATTGCTGAGGAGGTACGGTATATATGTTCTCAGTAACAGGGTTGGCAAAAGCTATAATTCTTTAGTTTGAACCAAAAGCCACTTTTTTTTACATATTTGATTGTGTTTTTTTTCTAGTTCTAGGGATTTTATCCAACATTTAAAGGGTTTTCTGCTTTGTAAACATGCAGTTAGCTAATCATCAACAATCTTAGTCATTTCAATTCAACTTCCTATTGTAGAAGAATGACTTGAAGAAAGGGGTTAAGAAAAAGCAGTCAGCAGAGTACCTGTCTTTGCTATAGCTTCATTCAATATCGAAACTGCAGAGAAGCTATGATTTATCATCATTGTAATGTAAAATCCTTTGTAAAATTTGAAAACCACTTCAAATTACAAATACAACTTGACAGAATTAGCCAGCCACTAACTAATTACTAACAGATTCATGAACTGGAGAAAGTGAAATAGCTATAAAATCCTTTGAAAAACACTTAAACACTTCAAAATAGAAAGAAAACTCAATAAAAATAGCTAGCTAATTAAAAACAGAGTATTGAACTAAAGGTGAATACATCCTTCTCATTAGTTCACAAGCTATCTAATAGAAAAATTCAACTACTAGGTACTTATAATTTTCCGTAGCTGCAGACATGCCAGAATATTATTAGAGATGCATCTCTGAAATGAAATGACACAAAGTTCAATAGGTTATAGGTTCTTGATAAACATAAGCAATAGTTGACCCTAACTGTCATAACAGTCAAATGGATTCTTAAATAGAAACACAATAACTCATCCTTTTAGTTGTGTAACTGAAATTTAATAATTTTTAGAAGTTAAACTATTTATTTTTGGATATTTGTGAATAAAAACCAAACAGATCGAAAAAAAAAACAAATAAACAAAAAAAAACATGTTTTTTGGCTGGTTTAAACCATGGTTTTTATTTGGTTTAAGTCAGCCAACCCTGCTCAGTACTGTGCTGGGCCAGTGACAGAGTGTAGATACTGAGAATATCCCGTTCTTGTGTTTTCCGCGCGAGGCGGGCGTGGTGCCTGCGGCACTAGTAACCCAATCCACTATAATAATAACTTTTAAATCATTTCTCCATAACAAACCGTCTTTGCCTCATTTTCGCCAGGTTCAGCCAGCAACAGTGGTCGTAACCTATGGGTGAGTGGTCTGCACTCCAGCACCCGCGCTCAAGAGATTAAGCTTCACTTCAGTAAACATGGCAAGGTGAGTGTTGTTATGCACTGCACGTGTGTCGTCTACAATCCTNTTGATGGGAGAGCAACGCAGTTGCTACGCGGCCATTTATTAGTAGCAGAGATGTGAAATTGAGGGGGCCTATGCCCCCAGATAGATTTTAGATTTATGATTGCCCTCAGGGGCATGTTGTGGTGGGTCCTTTCCCTGCCACAATATGTTTGGGCATCACGCACCCAAAGGTCCCGAGTTCTTTCTTCGCAGGGGATGTAGCATTTGGCCGCAGTTCCTGCTTAGAAGGTTAGTTTTGTATAGTTAGGTAGGTTCTCTATATTTCCCTTTCTGTTTCGCGAAGTGGGCCGCCGAACGGTGGTAAGCAACCCATCCCTTGGGATTCCTATCTCCCCCCCTTTTGGGGGGCCACGGAAGGGGGGGGGGTACTCCCGCGTGAGTGTTTGCTTTCTTCTGTCTTCTTCTCTTTTCGTTTTTCGTCTACTTCTCTGCGCCGCACGGCTGAGCGATTTCGTTCGACCGAGCCGTGTGGGGTTGGAGATGCTCTCGCCTTATTTCCTTCTACACATCTTGCACCTGGCCAAAACTGATCTAATAGAACTAATGAGTTCGACTTCTAAACTATATCATACAAAATTGGGTCGCTGTTATAAAGTCTGTGTATCTAAGACGGCGGGAAAACCCACAATATAATAATAATAGATTTATGATTGCTGAGGAGGTACGGTATATATGTTCTCAGTACCAGAGTTGGCAAAAGCCATAATTCTTTAGTTTGAACCATAAGCAACTTTTTTTTTTACATATTTGATTGTGTTTTTTTTCTAGTTCTAGGCATTTTATCCAATATTTATAGGGTTTTCTGCTTTGTAAACATGCAGTTAGCTAATCATCAACAATCTTAGTCACTTCAGTTCAACTTCCTATTGTAGAAGAATGACTTGAAGAAAGGGGGTTAAGAAAAAGCAGTTAGCAGAGTACCTGTCTTTGCTATAGCTACATTCAATATCCAAACTGCAGAGAAGCTATGATTAATCATCATTGCAATGTATAATCCTTTGAAAAATTTGAAAAACACTTCAAATTACAAATACAGCTTGACAGAATTAGCTAGCCACTAGCTAATTACTAACAGATTAATGAACTGAAGAAAGTGAAATAGCTATAGCTATAACAGTCAAATGGATTCCTAAATAGAAACACAGTAACTCATCCTTCTAGTTGTGTAACTGAAATTTAATAATTTTAGAAGTAAAACTATTTATTTCTGGATATTTAAGAATAAAAACCAAACAGATCGAATAAAAACCAAATAAACAAAAAAAAAACCATGTTTTTTGGCTGGTTTAAACCATGGTTTTTATTTGGTTTAAGCCAGACAACCCTGCTCAGTACTGTGCTGGGCCAGTGACAGAGTGTAGATAGTGAGAATATCCCGATCTTGTGTTTTCGGCGCGAGGCGGGTGTGATGCCTGCGGCACTAGTAACCCAATCCACTATAATTCTGTAATAACTTTTAAATCATTTCTCCATAACAAACCATCTTTGCCCCATCTTCGCCAGGTTCAGCCAGCAACAGTGGTCGTAACCTATGGGTGAGTGGTCTGCACTCCAGCACCCGCGCTCAAGAGATTAAGCTTCACTTCAGTAAACATGGCAAGGTGAGTGTTGTTATGCACTGCACGTGTGTCGTCTACNTCGCCAGGTTCAGCCAGCAACAGTGGTCGTAACCTATGGGTGAGTGGTCTGCACTCCAGCACCCGCGCTCAAGAGATTAAGCTTCACTTCAGTAAACATGGCAAGGTGAGTGTTGTTATGCACTGCACGTGTGTCGTCTACAATCCTCGCAGTTTTAACTTGCCTTTTGTTGGATAGCCTCCAAGGGAGTGGAATTTGAGTTCTGCCCCTTTGAGTGCATGGAGGAAGTAGGTCGAGTTTCAATCCTGCATTCTGCTGCAGGCCCCGGTCCACGTTACCACATAAGTGAGGCCGCGCTTCTATCACACCATAAGTCCTGAATGGATCAAATAAAGGGAGGTTTGAGTGAAGTGCTTCAAACGCACTGGACCAGTGATAGTTTGTGATAGTCTAGACGGCTTTGTTGTGTTACTAGCATAAGCTTAACCCTTGAACTGTCACCCTAGCCATTTAGTCACGTATCAGATAGTTGCAACTGTGAACTGACAATTTCGGCGAGTGTAGAGCAGTTATGTAAGTCCGGCGCGAGGCCGGTGTATTGCTGGCACTGCTAGTAAAATGTCTGCATGCTACAACTGGATCGCCTATGTTGTGGATCACCCTTAAATTCAATGTGATAATTATCAACATACCAGCAAACGGTATGATGAAGAATTCGCCGTCGGTCTTGATTTGCTACTTCGTCACTTTTCTTGTTAAAATGAACGAAGCTAATTTTCAGTAGATAGTTCAACTTTCATCCATCCATTAAGCATTCCCTTTACCATCTTGTTCACTGGTACGTACGAAATTTTCTGTTATCTCTGGTGAAGGGACGTTTTGCTACTAGTGACAAGGATTTGATCTCTGCGATACAATTAGTATACTGTAATTGTATTCAAGCTGAACTGCACCTTCCCGTGGTGGTACCGTTAATATACCTACTTGACATCTTCTCTCTTCTTTATTACTTGAGAGATATTTATTTTCTTTTTCCATTAAAATCTGAAGTGTAGGTAGAACCAACGCAGTTAGCGCCCGGTCTTACCGGACCGTGGTTTTCCTTTTATTTATTTTGAGTTTCTTACCTACTGATAAAGGAAGAGAGGTCGGCCGTCCACGTGGAGGGGCGGACCCTTCACGGTCCCCCCTTCTGCTTTCCTCTCTCTGGGTAACGGACTGGACCTCTCTAATGCACTCGGACATTAACCACGACACCTCCGAGCCGCCAGAGCCGGCCCGGGCCCGTCACGGCAATCCGCCGCGAGTGTGGGTGCTTGCAGTGCGCCGAGGTCAGACCACGGAAGAACTGAATATGAGATGTTACCGTAAGAGCCTCCCGGACGCACTGGCGGAAGGGTGGGCGGTAGACGCCGACGCCGGTTGCGACGGCGAGAACGTAGACGGTTTGGACAGGAACACGAGCCCAGTTTCCCGTTCAGGCAGGGAGCGCAGAGAAACTTCACACGTTTCTTTGATATCTTCACCAAGAAGGGAGACATCAGTGGTATAGATATCATAAGAGCTTACAGCGACCTGCAGCGGACGCTGGGAGGCAAGCCTGCCAAGGTCAGAGCGTTCAACCAACTAACCTGGCGCATACCAGTTTCAACCTTTTTCCCCGGCACACAATACCCAAAAATGAAAGACTGCCACCCCCTCCTACTAAAAACCCTCTTCATGGAACACGTGAGGGACCAACATGGTGACTACCCACGTCTATACCGATGGCTCTAAGATGGCGGACCGAGTGGGTTGCGCGGCCGCTACGACTGATGAAACTAGAGCATGCCGATTATCGCCGGAGACCTCGACCTTCGCCGCCGAGCTGTTCGGCGTGTGCACAGCGCTGCTCCTCATTAGAGAGCGATAAACGCAACTTGACTCTATTCTTAGACTGAGTGTAGTACAGGCCACTCGAGCATACGACAGCATCCACCCCGTCATGAACCGAATAGTAACCATGATACAACAATTGCCACACACTGGAAAGACAGTGTGTATCTGTTGGGTGCCTGGCCGTGTCGACGTTGCGTGCAACGAGCTCGCTGATGAGGAGTCGAGGCAGGTGGCCCTGACGGAATTTCCTATGGCAAACCGTGCAGTCCCCTGTCGAGATTATTTCCCACTAATCAAGCGAAACCTGCGCGAAC
Source organism: Parhyale hawaiensis (assembly GCA_001587735.2). NCBI lineage: Eukaryota > Metazoa > Arthropoda > Malacostraca > Amphipoda > Hyalidae > Parhyale > Parhyale hawaiensis. The sequence continues at coordinate 4,216,701 of LQNS02276621.1, forward strand.
TATGGCAGTCCCAGTGGCTGGTCCAGAGAAACTGTAAATTACGAAAAATCAAAGAAACTGTCCGACAATGGCACTCGTCCAATAGCGACGACCGTCGAATTGACGTTGTACTGTGCCGCCTGCGTATTGGGCACACGAGATTTATGACTATTTGCGAATGGGCTCTCCCGTAGCCCTATTGCGACGATTGCGTCGTACCTCTCACCATCTTTCATCTGATGGCCTATTGCCCTACCGGACCTTTATGGACAGGATGCCGACTCCATACTCCGGGGAATGTTGGCTGAGGGGCCTCGTGGTCCATTGAACAAAGACGCCCTTAAGACCTTCCTTATTAGATGTGACCTCTATAATAAACTGTGATGAACCCATCGCGATAGATACCACCACCAACTATGACATTATCCACTTGTTTGCTAAATACATATATGTATATACTTTATGTAAAATTAATAATAGTCCCCTCCTTAACGTTTCCTAATAATGTAAAATGAGACATACTTTGCTCCCTAGCGGCACAGAGCATGTGGATAAACACAGGAATAGTTCGGCGCGATATAGGCATTGTGCCACTGAAGCGCTAGTAAAACCTCTACTACTGCTACTACAACGTGGCGTGTACTCATTGAGACTTTTTACTGGGGATGCGAGTTGCCCAATAAATCATTTATTATAGAAACCCATGCGAGGCGAGTGTTTCTGAATTAATGTACTACAAAAACACGCGGATTGCAGGAAGATTTACCCTGACGGGTCTAGGATGGGAGAATCAGTGGGCTGTGCTGCGGTATTTGGTGATGTGGTACTTCGCTGGAAGCTGCGGCCTGGGACATCGGCTTACTTGGCGGAGCTCTACGGTTTCCTGGAAGCATTGGACATTGTCGGGATGATTGACCATAACAATTTTGTTATATTTACTGACTCCCAGGGCACATTGGAGGTGCTGCAGAACTATTGCAGCAATCATCCTGTCTGTGGTGTGCGATATCTGCGGAAGGCTGACGACCTTAACTGAGAGGCCGAAGCAGCTGCAGATCTGCTGGGTCCCCGGTCATGTGGGAGTTGCCGGAAACGAGAGGGGGTGATAGCGAAGCTACGGAGGTGGCAGGTGCCCCAGGAGAGGGGGCTAACCCAGCTATACAAAGTCAAGATGATTATTACTACTACTACATAAGGAGATCTATGAGAGCGGCGTGGCTGCAGCGGTGAAATGTCGTCAGTAATGAAAAGTTGAGAGTGATAAAACCTGGAGTACAGGAGTGGGCAACGTCCAGATGCGGCGACCTCCACTTGGAAGTGGTACTGTGCCGCCTGCGCATTGGTCACACCAGGCTGACCCATCGATACTTGATGGAGCGCTGCTCTCATCACCATTGTGATGATTGTCTGGTGCCGCTGACAGTACGCCATCTCCTTGCAGAATGCCCCAGCTATTCGGAAATCCGAGGGAGATACTTCCTATACCCCCGGGTAAGGGACATAGATGCGATAATCGTAGAAATACTTTCCGAACTCCCTCATTGGAATTTTTATGTTGGAAGGATAAAGAGATAATTGTAGCGTTGTGAAATCTACGAAAAACTGTAAATTCGGAGGTTTATTGGGGTGGATGGGAGAGTAACTCGGTTGGGTTGCTACGCGACCATTTGTTAGTAGCAGAGATGTTATACCTATTGACGAGGCCTGTGACCCCAGATAGATCTCAGATATATGATTGCTGAGGAAGTACTTGTTCTCAGCACTGTGCTGGGCCAGTGAAGCAAAACTGAGAATATCCTGATCTTGTGTTTTCGGCGCGAGGCGGGCGTGATGCCTGCGGCGCTAGTAACCCAACCCACTATAATAATAATAATAACCATCTAGCCATTGAGTGTATAACTATCGTTTCAACTTGAAAAGTGACACGATAGCTGCGCCTTTGAAACCGTGGGTGATTTTGTTCAACTTCACCCCGGTTCATGATGCTCTAAATCCCTTCCTCTTTCTCTCTAGAAACACCTTTACAGGATTAATGGACGCTTAAACTAACATATATGATGGCTATATGTATTTATTTATTAGATCGTAACTTGCACTCTGGGTCGGAAACGTTTCATTTAGGAAAACGATAAGTCTTCGAATTCCATTCTATTGTTACCCGATTCTGGCTCGTACATACTTCCAACCAATTCACTGGAATAGAACTTGATAGGATGTAATTCACCTTCAATTCGAATGTCTCAATTGTTTTGAAGTTGTATCGTACTTACGGTCAACTACTGACTTAGTCAGACTTACCCATGTCTTGTTGCCTTCGTTTTGCTCCAGGTAATATCAGCAAAGATTGTCACCTCAGCCAAAATTCCGGGCTCCAAATGCTATGGGTTCGTGACCATGAGCACCACAGAAGAAGCTTCGAGCTGCATCAAACTTCTGCATAAGACAGAGCTCCGAGGTCGCATCATACATGTTGAGCGGGTGAGTTTGCTGCGGCTGCTTGATGCTATCCCGTGGGAAAAATTCAAGCCCAAAACGAGCACGCTCTCCCGTGCACCTGCGTTAAATACCTTTCTCGGTGTGTTTGCGTAGGTAGTACGCAAAATGTAGGTTTTCGTGCTGCACAAACTCGCTTATGCGGTATTTCTTATTGCCTGGATATATATGCTCCCTTGTTTTGGGACACTTTCTTCACCTGCTGCTGTTTGTAGTTTCCTTTAGCTGTTTAGCTTTGTATGACTCACTGTCTGTTTTTGAAAATTTCTGCATACCACACGCAACAACACTGATCATTGCACTAGTTGCGTGAAATTACATACGCCAGGTTCCGACATTCCTCCTGGGAACCAAGTTTTAATAATTAAAGAATGAGGGCGAGAATAAACAACATACATTCAGTTTGCTTTTGATTTAATCTAAAATCATTGTCTAACACTGAATTTCAGTTAGCTAAATAGAAAACCTGCTAACTGACTTTCATCACTACAATTTGTTCTTGGTGACTCGTTGCTGGGTTCATGGCGTTAGCTGTTACCTACAGGGAAAGGTTTCATATGGTAACATCTGTTGTTTTAGTATTGTATATGTAACTTTTGTAAGTATTGTAGGTTAATCTGTGCATTCATTCTTTTTCTCTATAATTAAAGGGGGTATTTACCCCCTCAGGCTGTAGGATGGGTCTTTGGTTAGGTTAATTTAGATTCCACCCATCCTATGTAATGGGGAGAAGCGACTTCGGGGAGACCCCCATGCGTATTGACTTGTGTATGGGTTCCACCTTTTTCTGGACATTCTGTATGTCCTTTCTTTCTTTGGATCACAGTGGGTAGGGAGGCTGGATCACACTGGGTAGGGAGGCTTACACTAGGAATATAATGATCATAAAAATGTCTTGTCTTTCATGCCCACTCTGCTTCCTTCCGATTTCATACTCCCATTAATTTCTTCTGTTCCTCCTCTGCTTTCCCGATTTGCTGTTGACACGGGCGTTGATCTTGCGTAGGAAAACACCCTCATACATTGGTTCCACGTTTGTCTTTGCATACTATATGCCAATTCCTTGTCTCTTAGAACAGCTTAGTACTGATTTAGGGAGTTTAAACTGTCTTATATACCATACTGAATTCAAAATGCTTATGAAACAATCCTTTGCAATTGATGGTTTTAGCTTTTGACTTGAATTATGGATACGAGTCTTTACCATTTACATATCTAGGGAGGTGCAGTTCTAGTGCGCTTAGGTTATTATAACTTAAGTTCTTTTAGAGCCTTTCTCGACCTGTATGTATGCAGTCGCGCTGATTGCAGTTCTCGCCGTCATCCCGTAGCTAAAGGGGTGAACGCTGCTTCGTGCTATCTAGCGTTACCATTTCTTTCCAAAGCTAACAACAGTTGTGCTTTAGGCCAAAGGAGAGCCGGGCGAGAGGCGATCCAGCAGCTCGCGCCACTCCCGCAGTAGGCACCGCAGTAGTGACAAGGATGGTCGACCTCACCGTCGCAGTGGTAGTCCCAATGCCAGGAGGCGCTCCACTGACGGTAGCAGAAGCAGAGGCCACTCGAAGGAACGAAGGTGCGTTTATTGGGTTTGTTATACACACACTCTTGACAGATACTTCCTGTGTTCAGTAAGTAGCTTGTCTATATGGCTTCTTGGTCGCCAGCTGTCGGCCGTGGTCTCGCGATCGTCTTCGCTCACCGACTGAAATCCTTGAAAGTTCTTGTATCAATTCACAAACCAAATGCAATTCACTTACTTTCAAGAAGAGTAATGACTGAAAAAACTAGAAAAAATAAGACATAGTTAACAACATAGGTACCCCGATGTAAGAAAATGTTTCATTAAGAATAGACGTCAGTAATGTGTAACGTGTCTCGCGTTAGTGACAAATATTGTATAATTATGAACTGCTACATAAAAGCGACGCTTCGAAACAGGGTTCCTACATCATTTTTGTCAGTAAACTTTCTTTCAGGCTGTTACATTGAAATTATGTCATTATTGCCCTATTCTAGCCCTGGGGCACGACTCGCATCAAGGTCTCTTTTGCCACTAAGTTTGGTTGCATTTTTTGTTCTAAAGGCAGGGCATGTCCGTTATACATTAAGTTTGTAAGATGATGCTTTACTGTGTGTTTACCAGGTAATAAATAAATTACTTCTTAAAGTAACCCCAAAAATCTCCAACTGGATACTGCAGTTATACGAGGGAGTAAAGTGTTTGTGTTTCTGCCTGCGGCGCAAGTAACCCAACCAACTATAATAATAATGATTGTGTTTCTGCTTAACTTTCGAAGAAAAGCTCGCTTATGTAATTCTGAAATTTTATTTTAATTCAACATGTTGTAGTCCGTGTATTATTTATTCTAAGTTCATATTTTATATAAGAAAGGTTACCCCATAGGTTAGTTATTGCCGGCCGAGTCAGTGACAGTGTATAAAAGCCGAGAATATCTAGACCTTGTGATTTAGGCGCGAGGCGGGAGTGATGCCTGCGGCGTTAGTAACCCTAATCACTATAATAATAGGTGTTGCTGGTGTGAACTTGCATAAATTTGGCAACATGTTCTGGGTATTTCACTACTGTAGTTCGTTCTTTTCAATCAGACCTCGAGTTGGGGACTATCGATTTGGCGGTCCTCGTGGTGTCCGACCTTTGGGCCCCCGTGACAAGGACGGCCCAGGCCCCCTTAACACCGCTCTCTCTCGACGCCTCTCGTCTCGACTCTCGCCCTCTGCTCTCAATAAGTTACATCCCCGGCATGCGGAGAAGGAGCCCCTCAGACTATCACAGGTATGATTCTTCTACAACTTTCGGATTGCCGAGGTTAGCATTATAGGTTGCTACTCATAACGTCTTTCTAAATTAGCTGGAAAGGGTAAGTAGTACGCTCGTTCTTTGCTTCTGTAGGCAGCTACTGGAAATGTAGTTTTGTCAGCTTTATGCCATCATCTACTTGCTCTTCCTGAATGTACACTTACATCCTAAGAAGCTTAGGTCATTTTAATATACTGTATTTAGTTGAAAACGTCTCTTTCTCTATTAAGTTTTCCGACATTCATGCCTCTTCCGTGCAGAACCTATACAGTGTGTGTTCCGTTTTCTGGACTGTACTGTACTTACTAGCATAGCTGTTAATTTATCTATGAAATGGTTATCAGCGAGTCTTCCATGGCTTTAGCAATAAGCTTCTCATAATTAAACTAATGATGAACATGTTGTCTCTGTACAGATTGTTGAGGAGCGAGACCGTCAGCGCGTGAGGGTGCGAGAGCGCCTGATGCGGGAAGACGAGCGCCGCGCCCGCAGCGATGAGAGTCGCCAGCGCATAATAGAGCGGCGCCAGAGAGAGGAAGCCGAGCGGCTGCAGAGAGAGCGGGAGCAGCTGCGAGCTGAGCGAGAACGTGTGGAGCGTCAGAAGCTGGAGCTGCTGAGGCTGGAAAGGGAGCAGCAGCGCATGGAGCGCGAGAAGCTGGAGAGGGAGCGAGAAGAGCTCCGTCGTCAGCAAATGAAACTTGCCCATGGAGGGGACAGGTAAGGTTCCTTAGAGTGCTTTGAACCAAGGAGATGGAGGGATTGTCTGATAGTTTTGCAGTGTCAGTAGCTACTACACTTTATGGGAGTGCTTGTGTATGGTTGCACTTATGATATTAGTAGTGCTTGAAATAGTTGGGCTCTCTCTCATTAGTGATGTTAGGAATGTTTTTGTTAATTACGTACCCTTTGTGTGCAGATTTGGCAAACCTGGCATGCCACGATATGATGAGCCCCAACGTGGTGGAGGTCGCCCGCTCAAGCGACCAGCAGATGACCGTGGGGGCCGCGGCGAGTATTACGACGATCGCAAACGACCTGCAATGGATCGCATGGGCGCCCCTGACCCCCGGTCTCGACACAATGCTGGCCCCTCACCACCTCACCCCCGCAGGTATAATTCTTGAAACATTGATATACAAGCGCTCTGGCCCCGTGCTGAATGTCTGTGCGGGGCTACCCGCTTGGTACATATCCGCATTTTGTCTACCTTGGTGTTATTATTACTCTAGTAGCAGGGCCGCCAGTGTCTGTCTTTGTCAGTAACCAGTAACCATTGTTTATGATTTGAGGGCTTTGTGCCCTATAGTGGATGTTACTAGGTAGATGTTCCAAAAACTGTTGGTGGTTGTGTGTGAAGGCTGCCGGAGTACGAATTTCTGTTCCGCAGCAGCAGCAGCAGCTGGGAGTAGTCCAGTTGTTGGTTAAGCTTAACTGTTGTGCCGTAGTTTCTCGTGTCACCTCACGTGGGCTTGGCAGAGCTCTGCTCACCCTTTTCCTTTGGAAGCTTTTCGTGTAACTGAATTTATCCAAGTGTTTTTTTTGTGAATGCAATACAGTTCTTACCTAAAACTTGAGTTCCCTGATCTTCATTTTGCAGTTCTCTGGTGATTAATAAGTGGACGTGACCGTGTAAGATGTTGGTTCGCAGAACTGATGGCTCGCTCATAGCGTTGAGATTGATCCTGGTGACGTGCTCTTCATGCCTTAGAGCTACAGTACCGTCCAAAATTAGGGGACAAATTTTCAAAACGGCATAACTTTTTTTTTAACCATGCCAGGTACTTCTTCTTTTGCACACTATTAGCTAGTAAGATGTTGATTGTGTAAAATTTGAGATATATATATATATATATACCGTCCAAAAGTAAGGGACAAGAAAGAAAAATATAGTTAATTTCTTTTTCAGTCCGTGGTTCTTTATTTACATCGAAGAAAAAGTTTGATACTGTCATTTGTAAACATTGCTGTTCGTTACATGATGGCACCACGTCAGAAAGTTGATTATATCCTGCGACACGATATTATCATGTTGCACAAGAAAAAGTTCACTATTAGAGAAATTTCTGAGAAGGTAAGCTGTTCGAAAAGTGTTGTGAGCAAAATAGTGAAGTCTTACGATGAAAACGGCTGCATTGGTGCCCCTAAAAAAGCCGGCAGGCCCAGTAAAACGTCAGTTAGAGAAGACAAGAGTCATCCAGCGTACCTCACTAAAGGATAGTTTTTAAGTCCTCAGCTGCGATAAGTAGGGAAATGAATGACACAGCATGTACGAACGTCTCACGTCACACCGTTTCTCGGTGCCTTCAAGAAATAGGGTTATTTACAAGACGCCCACAGAAGAAACCGCTTGTCAGTGCCAAGAAAAAGAGATTAGAGTTTGCAAACAAGCATGTTAACTGGTCCCTTGAAAATTGGGCTACAGTGTTTGTCAGTGATGAAAGCAAGTTCAATTTGTTTGGTAATGACGGTAAGAACTTTGTTAGAAGACGTGAAGGTGAGAAATTAAGTGTCGAGTGTACTAAGAAAACTGTGAAGTTTGGCGGCGAGAGCGTGATGGTTTTCGGTATGTTCTCTAGTCAAGGGACATCGCCTCTAGTTCGTTTGCAAACCCGGTTAAATGCACAGGTGTATAAAAATCTATTGGAAGGTATTGTCGTGCCTAATATTGTCAACTCAGGTGTCTCCAGCCCTATCTTCAGACAAGACAATGCCCCCTGCTACAAGGCAAAGTCAGTCATGAGTTACCTTGAGCAAGATCTCGAAGTTATGGATTGGCCACCACAAAGTTCTGCCCTAAATCCAATCGAGAAGGTTTTGAAAACACTAGGGGTGAAATTTATGGCACGAAATCCTATCAATACGGAAGATCTGTGGATGAAACTTCAAGAGGAATGGGCCAAAATTACTGTTGAAGATTGTCAGAGTCTCATTCGGTCATGTGCAGCTGTAATCGAAAGCAAGGGACTATTTACCAAATATTAATTGTTCACCACCATTTTGCTAAATATTTCTAGCAAAATATTGAGTTGAATGCATTTTTTTCTTGTTTCTCCCTTAGTTTTGGACGTTATAAATTTCAAGAGAAAAGCTTTTTCGCTCATAACTTTATTATCCTTCATACATGTCCCAAATTTTAACACAATCATCAACATCTTACTGGCTAATAGTGTGCAGAAGAAGAAGAAGTACCTGGCATGGTTAGAAAAAAGTTACGCCCTTTCGTAAATTTGTCCCCTAGTTTTGGACGGTACTGTATTTATGCTCTGTAAGTTGTGTTAAAAAAGGGCCCATTTTATCTACCGCAGATATGAATCGAGTCGTTCTGAAGGGCACCGTTACGAACCCAACAGTGGTTATGGCGGTCGTGACAGTGGGCCTTCTGGTGGTGGTCGCTATGGTGGTCCAATGGGTGCTGGAGTTGGTAATGCCAAACCTTCACACTCTTCTACCGATCACTTGAGGTGGATGCCATCCAGCAATGTCGGTTCTTCTAACGTCAGCAACAGCCGCAGGTGAGTTAGTCTCCTACTGATGCTTGGAAACCCTTCATGTGCATATTGTTGTATCTTGTGGCAACAGTTATTGCCGTTAGGAAGGCGTAAGTCCTGTGCTGACTGGATGTGGTGCCAATGTGAAGTATTTGGTCTTACAGATCTGAAAACTATTATGATGACCGTAGGGGTGACGGACGGAGCAACAATTCTCAACCAGACAGTCGAAATTCTCGTGATTTTCCCTCAACATACATCCCGTCTCTCATGTCTTCCTCTATGAGCCGAAGTGGTGACTCTGGCAGCCGAATGCATCGTGACAGGTAAGCTGGCGGGTTTGATTTCTTAGTTAACGAGTATTTTAGCCTCCGTGTCCACTACAAAGGCGATCTCACGGAGAAATAAACGACATACAGTATGTCGATGGGTATGTGGAACCCATGCACAAGGGTGTTCTCACGAAGGAAAGAATTGAAAGACAGAATAAAGCATCAGTACGTCTTTGAGAGTGGAAGAAAGTTAAGTGGGCTGGAAGGAAAAACGTCCCGAAGGCCTAGCTATAGGGCTAAGGTAACCTATAAGAGTTTGATATTTTTACCCTGCTCTTCTGTTGACTTTTTTACAAACTGCTGAAAACAATTTTGCAGTTGTCTAGGGCGTGCAAGCTCTTGGTGCTAGAGATCTTGGTGTCATCAAATGGGCAGTTGCAATCAAATCAATAGGATACCTAATGCTCTTTCCATTAATAGAAGCTCTCACATGGCAGTTGTTTTGAAAAAAGATGTTGCAGAATACTAAAAATCAGTTATCCATGTTCAGCAAATCTTTTACAAAGCGAAGCTACTCTTTATAAAATTGTACCCAATATTAATGATGGATTTTTTTAATAATACGAGACGTCTGTTTGCAACAACCGTAGTGGCCACGTTGGTGCTTCTTTCATCCTGAGAACTAAATTCCCAATGAAGCAACATATACATAGAATTTTAGTGGTAATTACTATAGTTAAATTGGTGTCACTCTGCCCAGCCTCTATCTGAGTTACGTAGAAGCAGTCTTGACTTGCGAGCAATTTTGTTCTCCTTACCCGAAACGTAATGGCTTCCATTTATAGCTAAGCTCATTTGTGACCATTATTTTGAATCGTTTATATTAAAGTCATAACTTAGCTTGAAATTGGAAGCTGTTGCGCATCAAGTAACAATTAGAATTTCGCTCGCTCGTCCCCACAGCCCTAACTAAATTCAGAAGAATGGATACTAAGAGTGACACAAATGCTCAGCTGTGACACGTTCGTATGACTTTGTTGTGGTGCATATCAAACAATAAATGCGATGCCAGTTTCGTCTATGTATGCAGCGAGATGCATTTCCTAAACAGTTCTTACTTACCTCATGTAGAAGAGATTGATCAGCGAGAAATGCGCCTCCGTAAGCCAAAATGTAACAGAATAGAAGAAACTTATATTAACTCGATCTGTTCACACTACGATTTGTTAACCTCGTCATGGATTCTATTGTCCTAGGCATGCAATAGAACACATAACCCTTGCAGAATAATGGTACAGCAGTGTATGGAAAGACTTTCAAGGTCAGTGAATGATTATCAATAAATAAGTGGAAAAAGTAACTCGTCACACAGCTCCTCTAATGCGTCAGTAAGGGCGGAGGTGTGACGCAAGCTACCGCAGCCTCACTTAGGCTCAGGTGCTGACGAAGAGCGCTATTTAGGTGTCCCTGACATGTTCGACAGCTAGTCAACAAGTTTCGTAATTGTATTTTATTCCTGCTCGTGTGCAGCGGTGGCAAAGGAAGTTATGGTGGTGGCAGTAGCGGTGGTGGTACTGACGTGTGGAGGACAAGTGGTAGTAGCAGCAGCGGCAAAAGTAGTGCTTCCTATGGCGGCAGTGGCAACAGTAGCAGCAGTAAGGGCATGTACGGCAGTGGTGGTAGCAGCAGTAGCACCAAGGCTGGATATGGTGGCTCGAGCAATGGATCCTCCAGCGGTGCTATGTCTGAGGGCAGTACGTGGAGAAGCACTTCGTCTTCCTCTTCCAAGTAAGACTTCATCACCAATCTCGTACTTTCTACTGTTGCTTGCAAAGTTACTTCTTTGAAATATTTGAGTTTTTTCACATGCTCGAACTCTATTTCACCTTCCGGCCATCCTATGTTATGGGGAGCAGCGCTCCCAAGGGGAATTGTGTAGGCCTTTTATACGTCTGTCTTTCGTGCCCACTTCTTTTCACGGTTATTCCTGCTGATCTAACTTTCGCCTGTTCTTCCTCTTTCTGAACTTACTGTTTCTATGCGCGTTGATCCTGTGTGGGAACACCTTCGTGCATGAGTGTCCCGTTTCTGTCGACATACTATATGTCCCTTCCCTTTTCTCTCTTAGAAGAGCTTAGAACTAAGGGAGGCTCAAACTTTCTTATACTACTACTATCCCTCAAAGGACATAGGCTGGGCCATAGGACACTAGCATTGAAGCTGTAAAGTTTAAAACTTATTGGATTCATACCTATTGATAGTACAAAACAAACCAGCTGGTGGAAGTGGTGATGTCACGTGTGTGTATTATAATGATCTCTAGCTGTGGTTCGCCCATTCCTGTTATGGGAACAGGGATCCCTGGGGCTAACTGTAGGTTACCTTGTCTGAGCTGGACTTACGTGATGTCATTCCGATTTCATACTCGTGATGCTTTGTTCTGTTCTTCTTTTCTTTCCCCGAGTTACTGTTCCCATGCGTGTTGATCCTGTGTGGGAACACCTTTGTGCAAGGGTTTCACGTTTGTATCGACTTACCGTATGACCCATGTTTATCCCCCTGACAGAACGCTGTTGTAGAAACGAATGATCAAACGATTCAATATAATGATAAATATTTCTACATTTGTTAGATGACGGCAAGAAATAAATACTTCCACAATAATTTTGTTAGATGACGGTAATACCCCTCAGGGGGCGTAGGATGGGCCATAGGGTTAGGTTAGTTGGGCTCTCCCATCCTAAGTGTTGGGGCGCGGTGAGCGCAGGGGCTTTTGTAGGTTACCTTAGCCATTATCTAGGGCTTTTAGGCCTTCGGGACGTCTGTCTTTCTTGACTGTAAGAAATAGATTCTTCTACATTTGTTAGATGACAGCTAGACCCTCAGGGTAACCCCATCTCAAGTTAGTATTTAGAGGGCCCTGTGGATCATTATTTTCTATCACCTCGAGCTCTCGAGCCAATACTCGTCATCAACGAAGTTCGGCTTAGCTGGAGTATCCATATTATGCTAGATACTGGACGATAACGAACCTTTGTACGTGTGAAAAATTACCATCATACACAGGGAAGATTCATCTAAACGTCACAACTTTACTTTGGTGCCTATCTATGTGGCAACTTTTGATGTTACCAACATGGCAACATCCCGCTGTGGAGGAATCTTCTACGCATGTTTAACGTTCACATCTAGTACCTCGTTGACCTAGTGCGCCCTTTGAGTTCTAAACCAACAGGTCTGTGCATTGGATACCCTGTTCGACTGAGAGGTGCCAGTAATTTATATAAAATATCATGTGGCTCTCTTTACTGATCAGAATTTTTTGTCTCTGGCGTCAACTGTAAAGAGCTTTACGGATCTCTGATCTCGTGCAGTCGGTGGGCAAACGAAGGTCGGAGCAGCAATGGCGGTGGTGGCGGCGGCAGCAGCAACATGAGCGACTTTCTGCGGAGCAATTTGTCACCATCGCTAGCCTCACACCACGCTCCCATGCAGTCTATGCCTGCGCAGCAGGAGACTAGAGGCAGCTACGGAGTGCCGGCTACTTCCTATAGGAAGTATTAAGCTGCTTGTAATGTATTTGTTGAGGGTCGTCTCTAACTTCCGTTGCAGATCCGATTAGTTTGAAAATTGTGAGTTTAACACCAACTCCTACTGCGACACATGTCCCTGTGTATTGTGTCACTAAAGTAATTAATTTATCTGGCAGAGTTTCAGATGAGGGCTTGTCGGAGAGTATTAGAGCAGAATGTTTCGTGTTGATTGTCCTCGAGCATTTGCTAGTTCGTCTTTTCATGTCGACTAGAAAGCCTCTAATTCAAGTTTTGCTATACGGGCATATTTTTTTTTTTGCTTGAATTTGTTGCGGGTAATCTTTCCAGCGGCTGACTACTCGCATGCTGATTTTTTTTTCTCATAGTTTTGGTTTTCAGCTAGAGTTCCAGTTGTCCGTCTGTGGCTTTACTAGATATGCTTATCTCATTTCTAAATATATGTACAAATACCCTAGGAATCCAAGTCACCGACACTTGTAAAGCTCTCATTGTTACTTCCCGTTGTTGGATGCACACATTCCTTGTGTATACTTGAAGTTTTCGAATCCTTCGTTACCATTGATTTTGTATTTTTGTGTGTCCTAGTCGTAAGCTGCTATAAAGAACGTGGCATGTGTACAGATAATTTCGCGATGCGTGAAATGATTTTCTTTTAATCTGCCACATCACGTAATACCGTGATGTGTGATTTAAGGATACTTTTATAGTTCTGCGTGTACAGTTGTCGGCCCATTGTGTAGACTAGTGATGTCTTTTCATCCCGTTGTTAGCTAATGTTTTACGATTATCGTTCCCAACTATGGGTATTACTAGAAATAATCTTTGCTCTGGGGTCTGGTTAAACTTCCGTCCCTGTGATGGATAACTAATGTATCGAACTACTGGCCAAGCTTCCATGTGCCCGGGCGAATTCTCAAACGCTGATCATATCTTCGGTTGGTGGCGTAAGTACATCACCGTCTTTGTTCGATAGAATTAGACTTGTAATATTTTGAACGCGTATCTGCATGACATATCAAAAGCAGTTGACAAACGACAGTACTTTCATATAACTTTATTGTTCACAATACAAAAATACATGCATTTACATCTAAGTCATGATCAAATTACGTATGTACTGAAAGGCACCTTGCTGGGGAGCTTAATAGGACATCCCTCATAATCAGTCGTTATAGAAATTATAAACTATCAGATATCGAAGAGCTCCATAAACAGGACATCTAAAGTCTGCCAACCGATGTTGCTTGTAAATAAAATGTTATACACTACATGTCTTGTTTCATTTATTGAGCTGTATAAACACGCACTATAGCTACCGCAGCTGTTGCACCAGCAGTATTTGGACTAGGCGAACATATCACGAAAAATCTACTTGTATGAACGTCGTAGCGTTCAAACTTCATAAACGACTAGCATTACCTACCACATGAAAAATCGAAAAATCACCGACTGAGAATATATTACAAAACCAGAAGGTATCATCAAATACAGTATAAAAGCAAATAAAAACTTAGTTGCGAGCATGCTAATGATCAAACAAAATGTATACTTAACAGGCGTTCAGCACAATTTCTAAATTTTTCTTTGCACGAGCTTAGGGTTGTTCATGTTAACGTTTAGCAAGATGCTTGCGAACAGCACTTCGTTGGGGATGCCACCATTTTGTGTTGTGTATTAATTTAAGTAACCAATAGATTCTTACACATCCATGCAGGACCTGTAGCTCATGCTCTGTAAATAAGGTTCATCCTGTGTTTTCGGCACGAGGCGGGCGTGATGTCTGCGGCACTAGTAACCCAACCCACTATAATAAATAAGGTTCCACACGACAATCTTCTGGTCCCCGTCCGTGCTACTAGTCGTCCAAAGGTTTCGTGCCTCACTACACTCACCTCTGTATGTCTGCCAAAATATTGACTAAAATTATAGCACTCACGTCGGGCGGCGTAGCAACTTAGCTCTTCTAATTCCAACTGAACTACAACTCTCAGCTGAGCACTTTTCCCCTGTTCAACCGGACACAGTAACCTCCAAAGCAGAGTACTGTGTATGGGAGCCAATAGACTTGAGAAATTCCTTCAAGAGTTTTCTTACCAGATGTAACCTCTATCATAAACTGTGATGAATCCATTACGATAAATGCTATCGTCAATTACGGCTCTGCTCGTTTCTTTGTGAATTACATATACTCTATGTAAAATTAATAATGATATTCTTTTTAGTACTTTAGTACTAAAGTGCTAGTAAAGGTTTCTACTACTACTTGAGAACCCTCAATTCGAGACAAAACGGCAAGATTCCAATTTAAAACAAATTTTTTACGATGCGACCCGCCGGAGGGGTCAAAACATGCGATCGCAGGAAACCTGGGAAATTCCAAGCATCTCCTCAGTTATAGAAACCTCTCGAGACGCTGAACAGTGCATACTATCGGTGACTCAGTAGTAAGCGCCACTAATATAACTTTCTTTCACGGTAAGAGCTCAAATCTGCTTAAAATCTCGATGACATAACAAGTTTGTTTCGAGTCACTGCGGCTTTCTGCAAGTTCTTGAATTATTTTCATGCGGATAATATTAAAAACAAGACAATATTTGTACGATTTGTGACAGAAATTATGCACCCTGACGCCAGAGAGCTGGGCTTGCTAGAGCACTGCACTGCACTGCCCGCTAAACTTCAGTATAAAATATACAAATTTATGCTATCACAGTTCTCTTTGCGGAGTACCAACTTAAACTGAGAATAAATGAAACAGATAAATAGCAACGTATGCAACATTCAGGCTGCAGTAGTAAAATATTTAATATTCTATAAATTGTAATCATGTTAAAAACTCTGCTTAAAGAAAGTAGGTATATACCAGAGCAATTCTAACGAAAATACATAGATAAAAATAGCAGATATGTAAGAACATCATGGAACCTGCCGAGTAAAACGATTATACGAAAGAACTTTAACGGATAAGCAGCACTAAATGGAAACTCAATACCTTTAACAACGTACTTAAGCACTATGTAACTTGACGATCTGTTAAAATCAAGGCAGTGGCGCATGCAAAGGTAATTAAGCAAAATTAAACATCTATTGGTCCAGTAATGCCGCGTGTGACAAGGAAGCCGTACCCTGTAGAGGCGGCGTTTACAGCTCTTCGTTGCTTCGTAGAGCATCGCCAGCGGGCCACCTTAGCAGGAGGTAGAGCACCACGAAGTGGCACACCAGCAGCACGTACAATAGGCGCCGCGTGGTCTTCCCGCTGCTCTCTAGCGCTTGCTGGTTTTGGATCACCTGGTCCAGCTGCAATGTTACAGGAACCGTTAATTGAGTGGAAATAGGACTCTAAAGCCTCCTTAATCATGGCAGTATATGGTTCATTATTATAGTGGGTTGGGTAACTAGCGCCGCAGGCATCACGCCCGCCTCGCGCCGAAAACACAAGATCAGGATATTCTCAGTTTTGCACTCTGTCACTGGCCCAGCATAGTGCTGAGAATATGTACTTCCTCAGCAATCATATATCTGAGGTCATAGGCCCCGTCAATTTCACATCTCTGCTACTAATAAATGGTCGCGTAGCAACCGCGTTACTCTCTCGTCCATCTCAATAAACCTCCGAATTTATAGTGTTTCGTAGATTTCACATCTCCAAGTATCTCTTTATCCTTGCAAGATCAAAATTCCCATGAAGGAGTTCGGAAACTATTTCTACCACCATCGCATCTATGTCCCCTCCCAGGGGTATGGGAAGTATCTCCCTCGGATTTCCGAATAGCTGGGGCATTCTGCAAGGAGATGGCGTACTGTCAGCGGCACCAGACAGTCATCACAATGGGAATGAGAGCGGCGCTCCATCAAGTATTGATGGGTCAGGCTGGTGTGACCAATGCGCAGGCGGCACAGTACCGTACCACCTCCAAGTGGCGGTCGCCGCACCTGGACGTTGACCACTCTTGTACTCCAGGTTTTATCACTCTCAACTTATTATTGAAGTCATTCTAATGCTGCTGCCACACCGCTCTCATAGATCTCCGTATATAGTAGTAATAATCTTGACTTGGGGTATAGCTGGGTTTGCCCCCTCTCCCGGGGCACCTGCCACCTCTCTAGCTTCGCTATGAGCCCCTCTTGTTTCGGTAACTCCCACATGACCCGGGGACCCAGCAGATCTGCAGCTGCTTCGGCCCCTCAGTTAGGGTCGTCAGCCTTCCGAGGTTAATGCACACCACAGGATGATTGTTGTTAATAGTTCTGCAGCACCTCCAATGGTTCAGAGAGGAAGTAAAGGTACCTAGAGAGAAATTTGGAACCCATGCACGTGGGTGTCTATGTTGCAAGGAAGTATATAAATACCGCTAATAGGCAAAGAACTTGAATGACAACTGATAAAAACATTAATAGGACTAGAGCACTCTGAGAGCGCATACCTCCGCCAAGTGAGCCAACGGTAGCAAAAATTCAAATTGGCTCTGAAACCATAATTTTCTTTGCATAAACTCCAAAAT
>LQNS02276621.1:4259011-4273917 GCA_001587735.2 Parhyale hawaiensis
GTATTTCATAGTCAGCATTTGGAATAGACTCCCTTCTGATGTTGTTAGTGCGGAGTCAGTCAACGCGTTTAAAAATCGTCTTGACATACATTGGGAGAGACATCCTCCACAGCTAAGAACTCCTCCTCCAGGAGACGCAAACTCTTAACGGCCAAAGCTTCCGAGGCCACCTTGATCCATCTTCTTCTCACCCCAGCTCCAACTACACAGTTTGACATCTCCAAGCTCAGCATATTAGCGGCTCTTGATCGTGCTTGCGTGCATTTTTGATCGTCTCTTTGGCAGGGATTCTTCCCCCTTTTTTCCTCTTTTCTTCAGTGCTCTATATCCTACTAACATAATGGCAATAGCACATAGAGGGCCGGGGCGTAAGCTCTGGTGTCTCTTTGGGAATGGGTCTATTGGTTCGTCTATAGCCGCCTATCTAATCTAACTGTTGCTTGCAATGACCAAACATGCGCTACATCGACTAATTACAGAGCAGGTTTACAAAAGCAACAGGAGATACAAGTCATCTAGCTGGAAAGACATTCACTAAACTAAAGAAACTTACTCTGACCAGTAGCAGGGACAGTCAACGTCGCGGGAGCTCCACTGGTGCTGTCCGAGAACGTCACCTGACGATACATATAGAACATATAGATACATATAGAACATATAGAACACGAACGTAGAATGTATTGCGAGACGAGATGGTGTAACAATGGCTCAATGGGGATGCTGCACAGAATATAATTAAAGCACACCTCTCGCTTCATTATAAACCACCGATATAACAGGTGCTTCTTCTCGAATGACATATGTTCGTACTGAAGTATTCCGCGAAAAGTACGGTAATAAAGCTACACAGTTGAATTTCGGGCAAGTATTTAGGCTCATTCGTGAATTCAGTTCATTGCAGATGGCCGACGAGTGAGAAAAAGCAAGTGAGCGCCTTTAACTTTTGTTTTATAAAATAGAATTAAGACCTTGAACACTGCTGCAGTTAACTTTTTACGAAGTGAACATTTCTGGGCTAAACTTTGTGCTAAGCAGGGTGATCGCAAGCGGAAGCGCACAAGATGCATGAGGGCTTTGGAAACAAAACAATAAGCACCACACGCTAAGCTACACAGTTCTTCAGAAGCCCAAATGCACCTCCAGTCCTCCGCAACAGAATGAACGACTCCGATGCCATGACCACCTCGTTTACAAATCTTCTGATCGTAATGCGGGGATTTTGCATCATCACCCAAACAAACTTTAGGACTGCCGCAGCTTCGCACAAGAGCTGAATTACCTACGATTTTAGCTTCTGGAGTGATCCTGGTTTTTGCTGGGCAGAGTCCTCAGAACGACTCATTTAGGGAGGCTGAAGGGTTAGCATGCATCAGTATTTATCGAAGTAGGCCACCCTTGAAACACTAGTAACCACTTCTTTGGCTGCGTGGTATCCATTGGTTCGTCCTCAAAGATTTATTCAATATTTTGGATCGCTTCCCCTCGGCAATCACCAAACTTTGTGCAAAATTTGAGCCACTAGTGCTGTTCTTGTTCTTCTATCATTTCATCAAAAAAGAAATATTAAAGGCGTTCGCTGCCTCACTCAATGATGGTCTACTCTAGATGGAAAGCACAAGCAGGCTTATAAATGGTTATCTATATTGAATAGTTTAAGTCTCTGTTTCCACAATGGGGATCTAATAGAGGAAGAAACAAGGGACATATAGTATGCCGATAGAAACAGGGAACCCACGCATGAAGGTGCTCCCACACTGAACCTGCGCACATGGGTACAGCTAGTAGGGAAAGTAGAGGAATAACAGATGAAAGTAAGATCAGTAAGAGTATGAAATTGGAAGGAAGCAAAGTGAGTAGGAATGATAGATGTTCCGAAGGCCTAGCTAGTCGCTCATATAACCTACATTGCCTCCTGGGGCGCTGCTCCCCGTAACATAGGATGGGCGAGCCTATCTAACCTAATCCTATGGCCCCTCCTATGCCCCCTTGAAGGGGAGCAGGCTTAAAAAATAAATTAGAACATTAGGATTACCAGCATATATATATGAACTAGTTTTCTTAGCTTTACCAGTTTATCCGCAAAATATTTAGCACATACACTTTTCAAACACACTTACACGCTCATTTCTGAAGTATTTTACCTTCTATATTTTCAACAGCCAGCATCTCTTGTAGCAGTGCTGCCTTTGCAAGCGTACATGGACCCTCAAATTCGCTTAGTTGCCCTAGTGGTGGATGAGCCCCTCTCATATGTAACCCAAGCCATGGGGCTTTGGCCAATTTCAATTTAAGTGCCTAGTAGTTACAACATTATTGGTGTCGCAACTTTCAGTATAAGGAAAAGCATTATTCTGAGCCAGCAGTAATAAGACTGCCTCCTGACTACAAAACAAATGACACAAAAACATTGCCACCATTACCTTACGAGCCTCCTGTTCAGCACCACCACTCATCCAGGGCAAGGGTCCAGATTTCTCAGGTTCATAGCTAAACTGGTAGTCATCGGTGCCGCCCCACGACGCCAGCATTTGATCCTTGGGCACATACTCGTGCAAAGAGCTCTTCTTTACAAACTTGATCTTTGACAAGGACTTGGGAGGGAGCCAGCCTTTGATTATTCTCCATGCAGCTGCACTCGGATGAACATAAATCAGCTCAGAAAACAGAAATTAGTAGTGAATGGCAAAGGGCATAGTTAAATACGGCAGATACAACAATATGAATACCACGTTTTCATTTCTGAACACTATTACTTGAGGTGAACATGACCCGGGGACACATTTCATTGGTCATTCAAAATTATAACAAGCTGCCAATGTTGCACGGCAGACAAGTTTCTTTTCTATCAGCGGTTTGGAACTCAAGAGCTTAATACTAAGCAGAACTGACAGGCTCTCACGTTATAGCACGCCACATATCATCCTTTGGAAGAGCAGTTCCATTATCTTGTAGCTAACTGAAACTCTTTATTTGATAGTTGCCTCAACAATTATGCAACAAAACATTGGACAGTTTTGCTAAAAACCTAAAACTAGATACTTATCGTACAGAAGTACATATATTAAAGCACTTACCATCTAAAAGCCACGGCATTTCATACACAATGATGTAGTTGAGGATCCAGGGGTAATAACTCTTGAATAAATCAATCATATACTGGATAAATTCCATGTCCATGTTTTTTAGGCCAGTGTCCTTCATGTCAAAGAATACAGAAATCCACTTTCCATACTCTTCTCTGGAAACAAAATATTTTGAAAGTAGAAACTAGTTACACATACAGCAGAAGAATTCTCGACTATTTTTGGAGCAAATAAATGATCTTTCAAAGTAAACACTTGGTGTGAAAAAACGATCCAATTTTCGATAAGCTTCAATTGCAGGGCCCCTCTTACAGCATTGTGCAACAACATGCATTGTTTGTACAACAAATTAGAATCTTATGCTCACGCCTGGTCATAAGCTTAGGATCAGTTGAGAAACAGGAAGAATATTATTTTGTATGGGCAGAGCTTAAAAATTTTCCAAGTAAAGATTACTCACTTGTAAAAGTAAAAGATGAAGAAGGTAAACAAGTTTTTGTCTCATTGAAGCAAAAAATTACATTTCAAGTAAATGAAGTGCTTACCAGCTGGTCTAAAATATAAAACCAGGCTGCAGAGAAGTCTTAATGTAGGAAATTCATCGATTTCACTCAAGTTAGAGATAGTCAAGGCGTCTACGTGTCACTGTGCCCGAAACAGGCAAACCATTATTTGGGCGTGGCTCGATCGTTGAGCTGCACAAACAAAGTTTATCAGAGCATGCAATCGCAGCTGAGCTTAAACGTAGTGAAAGTGGTTTGTGACTTCTTGAAACCTAACAGTTATGGGGGGCAAGAAGCTTTGATAACAGCAGAAATCATAGCCGTATTGTGTTGCAGGGGCTCTGGAGGTATACAGTGGGGACCGGCGGCTGTTTGCTGGTACTGCGTTCATGTCTGCTTTATGACGCGCAAGTAGCGCTGAGTTATGATTCTGTCACAAGGTAACAAGTTGCATGTCAGAATAACCTCTAGCTCTTTTGCTTCTTGCCTGATGTTATTAAAAAGTTCCTCCTCGCTACCTGACGACGTGGGCTGTTAATGTCTGTTCCTTCTATAAATTTTTCTAAGTTACTTTTGATATTAAAATTAATATAATGCATAAACTACGGCACCTATTTAAACGATCTTACGAGCTACTTACATGCGTAGACGGTAGCTGCAATAGTATTATTTTCGCGAGTCCATAGTCTTACTTCTAGTGACCTTTTAATATTAATATGATGATGTGACAGTGTTAACTAAATCGCAATAGGCCTGTGTGTGAACCTATTGCTGCAGAAGAACTTTGTATAGAATATAGGTAGCGTAGTGTAGTACGATAGCGCCATGAATCTGCAACAGTGTATGACTCATTGTTATCCTGTATTGAACCAGTGTGTTCAGTGTGTTGAACTAGGACGGTACTGCTTTATTAAACCTCTCTAGAGGGAAATATTAAAGTTTTACATATTACTACATTGACCAAAAAATATTCTACGAACCATATATCTATATTATACTAAAAGTCTGTGAACCGGTCTTGCTTTTTTGTTTATTTATTTGCTTGTGTCTTGTGATCTTGTTCGACACATCTTCTTCACTTTTAGATAGGGAAGAAATTCGATGGTTATGGGTTCTACGGGGAGGTATTGCCTCTGCTGGGGCATGGATTAGCTCTTTAATTCGATTGCTAGACACTATGCGTGCACCTTGGACGGGGAACCAACGTTCTTGCCCGTGCTATTAAATTTTCAACGAGACCTTTTATGTTGACCTTATGCATACTTATAAATCGAATTTGCTTTCAGACTGAGTGTTGAATATTCGTTAGACAAGCATGGAATCTGTTGACAGTGAGCCGTATATGGGCAGCTCCTTGAGGGGCAGGAGAGGATGGCCAAATAGCATGTGGTTTACGACCAGCTAAATGAGTAAGCACAGAAGATCGTGACTATTATTATTATTATATTCAAAAGTTTAAGTCTCCGTATCCACAACAAAGGTGATGTCACAGAGGAAGAATGAAGGGACACGTAGTGTGATAATAGACATGTGGAACCCATGCACGAGGGTGTTCCTACACAGGATCAATGCGCATGGGAACAGCAAGTCGGGAAAGAAGAAGGAGAAAAACAGATGGAAGAAAGATCAGTATGAATTACAGGCGAGAAAGAAGCAAAAGGGGCACGAAGACAGACAAGACGATCGTGATGACGACCCAACGGGTCACGGGTCGTCTAGTAACATATAAAGCACACTGAATGCCCTCTTTTTACAACCAGTGACAGAAAAAGGCTAATAAGTATCAGGAAGGTAATAATTTTAGGTACGGTTGCAAAGGTCTGTACTATTTTTTTATCAAAGAAATTTACCAATGTAGCTAACTAATGTCATGCAGTTCAGCCTAGGTGACTGCTTCTGCTGCCGCCTTTCAGCCAACAGTTCCCAGGCCCCCCGGCCATTTCTCATTAATGAATATCAAACTGCGGTGTAAGAGGTGTGAAGCACGAATGGGGGCGGGAGCTCGACCTCACATACCTCACCATTTAAACTCTACTGAGCAACTGGCACAAGGAGCCTAAAACTGGCGCTTCAGCCTTCGGTTTAAGATGAGCCTCCTATCTCCGTACTCGAAGTCTATCCTTCTATTGAAGCTCCTTGGTTATGGAATAGTAAAATATGTGGTAGACAAAAAAAAAAGTCACGAGGATTGAGTGGGGTTGTCCGTCAAGATGGGGGGGGGGGGGGCAATGTTTGCTCTCCGGCACTCACTGATGCCAATTGCAGTCTAATAACCAAAGGCGACACCTGAGGTAGAGAGACCAGAAAAATAAATGGCGTCTACAAGTGCCCCTTCTGCTTCCACATCATAAAGTAGACCTTTTAAATTTGCCAGAGAGCACCAAACATAGGACGTTGGAAGGTGGGATTTTTATTCTCCAATGAGAAATATCTTAGTTTAACTATATGGTCCTGATGTCTTTCACCATACTGATACGACCAAGAGTTACCCAGAAACATTTTCTATGCGGCACAATTGTGAAGGTGTCATGATGTGGAGGTGCGACGCTTTTTCTTCTAAAGGCGTAATACAACTTCACGTTCTGCAGGGACGTCAAACCGAGACCAAGTAGTAGTAGTATGGGTAAACTTTACAAGCGCTGCGAGCAATACACCCGCCTCGCACCGGACCCACAAAGTTTCTCCTTACTCGCAAATATTTTCAGTCCAATGCTGCAACTGCAATCACAATATACTTGCACTGCAAAGAATTAAAAAGTTCACAGACCATCCACATGGTCGATATGCTCGCAAGTCGCAAATTTAATCTGTCAGCCCATCGCACAAAGCTGTGTTTCAAGGCTAGGAGGCACCGTGGTTTAAGTATCCACCCATTTAAGAATAGTAGCAAGAAATTTACTAGCGCATCAGGGACACAGTGTCTATATCGAGCTAAACTATTCTTGTGGTTTTACACAGGCTCGTGCGCCCCTACGACGCGAAGTACGTCTCATATCAAATTATCAATAATTATTTTTTCGGCTTTTCTGTTGGTAGGTCTCAGATTATAGGCGAACTCGGATGAGTTCTAAGTGGTCAGTGCGCTACTGACAGGAAAAAGGTGCAAGTTGTGCATCTCCAACCCCCCGACAAGGCTGAACGCTTTTGCTCTGCTACGCCTTACATGGGGAAAAACGAAAAAGAGAAGACGACAGAAGAAAGAAACGCCCGTGCAGACGGTCCCTTCCGCGGCGCTCCGCACAGGAGAAGGTAAAAGCCTAGTGGAATATGTCGCCCACCTTGATCAGCGGCCCACCTCCCGAAATAGACGGGGAAGTATCGAAAGCCTACTTAACCTTACAAAACTTACTTCGTCAGCAGGAACTGCGGCAAAGCTGCAACATCTCCTCGGAAAAGGTAGGTACTTGGGTTAGCCCCCCGGGTCGTAAGACCCATAGCCATATAGTATATGTATATTCTGGCAGGGAAAGGGCCCCCCCCAGAATATACCCGTGAGGGCTATCCACCCATTTAGGGCCCGGTTGTACTCCGTGTCATGATCGCAGTGGAAAGCGCAAAAAGCACTAAAGAGCGTATAAGCGTCTTAGGGGCAATCACCACTGAAATGGTTTCTCAGAAAGGGAAGTGGCTGTTATTATTCACCATGGATTTGTAGACTACAATCTCTCTAATATATTACATTTTAGAAGAAAAGTTTAAAGCGCCAAAAGGTTGAACTGGCGTTCGGGGATGGGGGTTGCTCCCCAACTATCCAACAAAAGTATCATTACGCGGGGCACCGCACACGTGGGGATAGGTAACATTTCTGTGGGCGGCATAGAAGGAACACTCAGCAATTTTATGTTGGGCTGTTGGAGGGACGGCACAATTTCTCAAATTGAGAGGAGGGCGGCGTTTCATTAAGTAGTCATGGGTTAGTCTACTATGAGAAATGGGCAATCAACTAAGGACAACTTCCATAAGGCGCTACCAACATCGAGGTGACACCCAGCCTCCAAACGGCCTGATGACTTTAATATGTCATTATCATTAGTTTTCCGTCTCACACACGTTCTGATAAGGGGATGGAGGTCTCTCCTAAGGACTCAAGTCATTACCACGTCCCCCAGCATAGGCAACCACGCGTCTCGCTTACCCGTCCGCACGTTCATTTCCCACCACATCCATATGGCCGGGCACCCAGCACAGCTGTACCTGTTTGGGCCCACGGCGTAAGTGAGGCAAGATCGTCAGAATCTCGCTGACAATGGGGTGGTTACTATCATAGTCTTGAGTAGCTTCAATTACATTCTTGGTGTTTGTAAACAAAACAAATTGTATCCCATGCTTTACTCAATGATTTCAAGGGCATCTCGCACAGCATAAAGCTCTGCAGAGTAGCTATATAGTTGTTTCTGCAAACAATTTACTAACCACCACTTCATCGCCCCAAACCGAGGCGCACCCAACTTGACCCCCCGACTTCGAGCCATCGGAACAGATCTGGACGCAGTCCGGCCGTTGCACGGCTACATGGTAGAAAAAAATTAGCTTCAAGACAGAGGCTGATTATGATAAGGTACTGAGAGAGCCCATTATGACGGAGGGTCCTCATATTTGTGGTGGTGGAAGGTTTTCCAATAGAATAACGCAGTAATTCTTAATGCCCGCCGCGGACATCACGTACGCCTCGCGCCGAGAACATAACATGAAGATATTCTTAGCTTATACACTGTCACTGGTTCAGCGTAGTGCCAAGTATAAATACTCCATCACAATAAATCTCAAATCTATCGGGGGGTCATGGACCACATCAATTTCCCATTTCTGCCACAATAATATGACTGCGCAGCACTCGCGCTGCTCCATCATCCATCTCAATAAACCTCTGAGTTTACAGCTCTCAATCCTCTCATGGATTTCATACCGCTCTAGGAATCTCTGCATCATTCTCACATCAAAGTTTATACGGGGGAATTCACAAAGGATTTCCACCATCATCGCATTGTGTGCATAGCTGGGGCACTCAGCCATGAAATGGCATACTGTCAACGGCACAAGACAGTGGTCACAATAGGGCTGAGGGTATTTACACTTCCCCACGTTCGAATATTTCGTTGTGTCCATGCAAACATTGCTGCGTGTCTATAAAACAAAGTACTGATAAAGTGTTAGGCGCCGTATCTGCTGGTTTGGCAAGCATCACTAGATACCGGTACAGTAGTATAACCTGTGTGTATCAAATTTTGCGCAAATGGAGACTCCGAAAGCAGTGCATTTATTTGTTGTATACACAGACTCAGCGACGCATTCAAACGCTGTGAAGTGAAAACACAGGACAAAAGGCTATCGTCTGCAGCGGGCCTTAGGATATCGCAAACCACAGGGTGATTAGCCTACTGTAATATTATCGTTCTGCCACGCCTCCAATGTCCTCTGAGAATCGGTGAATATTACAAACTTGTTATGGTCAAGCATCTCGACAAAGTTCAGAGCTTCATGGAAGCCATAGAGTTTCTCTGCATAGATCGATGGACAACAGTTTGAGACAGAAAATAATGTTCGTGACGCCATCTTGACCGCTTAGAGTAATCTTCCCCTAACCCTCTTGGATACTCTCATTTCAAGCATGCCATAAATAATTTTTGAGGTTATCAACAGCAATGGATGTATGACTCATTACTAAGTCCTTATTTTTATTAACTTCAACATCTTTGCAAAGAGTATTTTCACTTTTTGACTTGTCTTAAATTTTCGACCAGCTGGTAAGCACTTCAATTAGCTAGGTTTTCTAATGAAATTGATTATACAGAAACTGTTTGCCTTTTTCACCAGTTATCACTACAAATAAGCAAACTTTAGACCAGTTTCAAAGTCTGTCCATGCAAAAAAGAATTTTGTTTTTAACTGGGCCTACTCTTATGACAAGGAGCGTATACATGAGCACAACATCAACCAAGAGATAGCTACTGCCAAAGAGAGTGGAAAGTAAACAATCTTAACATTTCCCAACGCACCCCTTGTCAACTAGCTAATTGAATTTTTGCAATAATATTTCTAATTAGCTATATGGAACAATATCCTCAAGCTGCTCACACCATACTTTTTAACACGAGAATTCACGCACAGAGTAAGGCTCAAAGTTGTAATAGGCATAAACTAGGAATGTGCAAGCCAATTTCAATCATTAAGGTTTAGCAGCCCTTAGCCATTATTAACTGGTTGTTTGTAATCATTTACGTTTCATAGTTCTCTAATTCATTCTAATATCTTGAAGGTTCATGGAAAGGTTTTTCAAAATCGTTTCCATTTAGTAATAATATACTATCACTAGACAGATACTGGGCGGATATTTACGTTTTTTTTTCTTCAAAAGGTTAGCTAAATGATATAATCATTACTATATAAGGTTTTTCAGCACGAAGCACTATCTGACATGTGTTACCTACAGTTCTGGTCACTGGTATTAGGATAAGACCTTTTTATTATTTATATAGGTATGTACACTGAGAAAAATTATACGCACATAGTGTTTCATGCGTAGTTTGAGGAGTCAGCAACTCAGTGCAACAAACACTGCAGTCAGAAAAAGTTAATTTGTTGGTCTTTCAAAATTTATAATTTTTGGATATGTTTCAGAAAACTTAGCATGTTTTCATACTCTTTACAAGTAATGTACATCACAATGCAAAAAGAAAGGGACATGCAGCCAGTATGTCTAGATAAACGTGGCACCCATGCATGAGGGTGCTCCCATAAAGGGTTAAATAATAAAGATATATCTATTACTAAGCCGATAAGTACCAGGTAGTAGTAATTAACTTGACGTTTTCTCCCGATTTTAGTTTTACCCCATAATTCAGTATCCTAACTCTATAAATACCCGGGTTTGCTAGCTCGCCACAAAGGTACATCTTTCCAAGTAGGATTACAATAGACAAATAACTCTTGAACCGAAACAACACAGCCAGGTATGAGTAGGTACCTATAACAGTATTAACAATGAACTTGTGCTGAGGCATCTCATTGTAGTTGCAGTGTCTATACAGACTCCGCCCCTTTGTTAGCTAGCCAGCTGTGACGTCATCAGGACACCCAAACTCGATCGCCCACTCGTCTCTATCTAAGATTTTCATTTTCTCATTTGATTGAACCATTTTTTATCACGTCATATAACCAGCTGAATTAAAATGTTGCAAATTTTGCAAAAATCCTATATATATAGCTTTCCCCATGGCTACTAGCACGGTACAAGAATCATATGGAGTCTACAATATGCATTGTTTTACCGAATTTTTTTTAATGTGGCGTATGAGATAACAAATTGACACGACACTTTATGGAATGTGAAACAGTTAAATTTTCATAAAAAAATTAGCAGTTCCTCAATACCTAATTGTTACAGCCAAAAATGATAGACACGTATAAGCATAGCTATATATCAACTACAAGACAAAAGAGGAGGGGACTGTTGAAGCACTTTTTGGCAGACACACAAAAAAGAAAGAAAATTCAATCTTTAAGTTTCAATTAATGACCCCAAAACAGTTATCTTTCTATTCTTGCTACGATTCATATGAATCAGGGATGTAATATAGACTACACTAAACATCACACCCGAGCTTGTAAGTTGTAATCCTATAGAGCAATAGCTCACAGACGAGATTCTAGAGACGCTCATTGGCGTAAGAATATTAGTTCTAGAGTTGGAAGTAATTACTCGAGCCCAAATTTATTGTAGTTTATGGCGTTAGTGCAATACAAGCTATAAGTGCAATAACTGTAATGAGAGCTATAAATACAATATATTAGGCCGTGTTCATACGTTCCTCATCGTAACAAGTTCAGTCAAACTGATGGATGCGGTGCGTTGATTTGATAGAAGCAGTTGCAGCAAACGCGGGAGACTGAAGGATGATGCATGTCTTTTTTTTTTTTTTAAACGTGCTGTGTCATTCAGGTTCAGTAAACAGAACCTACAAATACGGTAATAAATTTATCCTCTGCAGCATTCACAGTTCATGCACTATTCGGGAAAAAATGCTTTTTTTATCATCACTTTAATGATCAGAATTACAGTACTCTCGTTTAAGACAAAAAACTAAAAAACCTGAAACTGTTGTAAGAACATGGAAGCCATCTTTGATTGGAAGCCCAACTGATTGCTCTACACTGATTCCTCTTCTATCGGTTTATCAGGCTATAAATATTTTGAAAATAAAAATTGGTATTTGGAACTGATACACGCAAAGTGTCCGTTGATCCACCGACATGCTATTCTCATTTGCCATCCGACATTTTATAGGCCCTTCAATTTTTTGCTGTATTTGTGTTTTCCTTGTTTCTATTTATTCCACCCCCATGCTTAGGTGCAATAAGAGCAATTTTTAGGTGCAATAAAAGCAAATTTTAGGCGCAATGAGAGCAAATAGGTATTAGGTGCCATAAGAGCAGTTTTTAGGAGCTAGCTATAACTGCAATATTTTATGCGCAATAAATTCGGGCTCTAGTAGTAACACCATTTCATGCAGAAAGAAGTTATTATAAACCAACAGTAGGTATGCGAGCTATAGGTGCTTCAATTTCAGAAAGTTAAGACTAGCAAGCAGGTACTACCTCACGTTGCACCCACGTTATGTACCTATACAACTGCACTATAGTGTGCAGATGCTAAGCCACAAAGATATTAGTCTGCATATACTGAGATATTGCTTCAGAGGATAAAATATCTATGTACTGCAGCCTTTTATCTAACTAGCTATAGACGAAGCTAATCTTTCCCAACACTGCACACGAAAAAATGCCAATGAGAGACATGTGTACAACTTACAACAAAAACTTGCCGATTTCTCATGTTTGCACCTAGATTTCAATCTTCAAGATATCTAATGAGAGCCTCTTGCTGCATCGTCATCATCTTTTGTGCAATAATTTCCTATTTGCTCATATTACTTTCATAACCTCAGGGACAAGAACGGCACTAGCCTCGCTTGAGGTCTCTAGCTACGTGACGTTTCAGAGCAAGATGCCCAGAAGAGTTGGAAACTGGTCAAGTGATTGGGCTACCTCTATGTAGTTATACCATGGTTTAAACAAGATACTGTCAACAAAGGATGTTAGCTAAAAGCTACAACGTTAAGTGGATAAGATCCCTTTTATTATTTGGCCAGCACTAGACAATGGTCTTTTGACTTACCTTTCCAATCTCTCGAGCCAATAAATTAGCATTTTCTTCAAGTCAGCCATATTGTTAACGCCTTTTTGATGCTTTGAGACGATGAAGACAAGCATCTTGAAGCCATCTATGTCCCGATTGTGGGGAAACAAGTTGCCAATGTCAGTAATTTCTTTCTTCAAGGAGTCGTAAGTTAGATCTGAAAATTATGACATCAGTTAGTAGATTGAATGAAGCTTCCAAAACCATTTATACAAAGGATAATGATTGAGTTTCTTTGAGAACTGCTCATGAAAATATAATAATGAAGGGAAAAAGAAATTGCAATGTGGTTTTAGCATTTTTATAAAAAAAACAACAGTTAGCTTGGTAACTACTATACTACCTCAAAGATAAAATACCTGTAGCCTAAGTCTGTAACTAAGGTCAATTTCAGAAATAAATTATCAAGCCACAGGCAAGCTAAGTACCAAACTGAAGCCAGTACACACGCAATTTCATCAAGTTTGAAAGAAGGGACATGAAATATGTCAAAAAAATCTGGATCCTATGCATGAGTGTTCTGACACACGATCAATAAACACAGGCACAGTGAGTTGGAAAAGAAGAGGAAGAACAGTATAAGGCAGTAACAGTATGAAAATGGAAGGCAGTAAAGCTAAAAAAAAAGGACAAATGCTCAAAAGGCCTAGCTAAGGCTACAGCAATCTATAGATTACCAAGCGATACAACTCCCTGTACATAAGCTAGGCACCTAACTAACCCTGTAGCCAATTCCATGCCTACTGAGGGGTTTCAACTTTCAAGATAGAGTTTACTGATATCTGTGGATAGGTTTGTCACAAAAAAAAAAAACATCCCTAATATCTACACTACAGAGCACTGCTTGGACTAATATCATGAAAGAAAGATAGAAGGGAAATGTAAAGTCTTATAGGGGTCAACTCAGTAATTTAAGTCCAAATTAATTTTTTTTTTGCTGAAAAAGAGCCCTAAATAGTGGGAAAGAAAGTCTCAAATTATTATGGATTTACAGCCACTGCCCCCCTCCCCCCAAATATGGGTCCAAAGGGGAAGGGGCATGGGGGTGAAAACTATTGATTGTGGACCAATTGTTCTGAAATTGGCACAGTACCATATGTGTATTTTTGAAAAGAAGCACATTTTGCTTCAGCAATGTTTTAAATTTAAGCCTTAGTTTTTGAGATAAGGGGGAATATATGTATGTGTATATATATATAATATATTCTGCATTGGCTAAATAGAGGTATACTCCAACAACAACCTCTTACTCATAAGGTTAGGTTAGAGGCAAGGACTGGTTCTGCTAGCATGCCAATGGGCTAACTATCAAATGCGAGCAATTTTGAATGTTAGTAGAACCAGTCTTGGCCTTTACCTAACCTTATGAGCAAAAGCTCATTGTTATGTTAGCTATTTTGGGCTAGCTGGGTATGGGTGAGCTACTAGGGTGGTGATGGGTGGCAGCATAAAAAAAATTTTGAATGTTTATCTGTTGAGAGGTGAGATTGAAAATGATTGAAAATGGCATATCAAAAGGAAATGAAGTAGAAAATGTTAAATTTGGTTCTGATGGTTTGTTGGAATGTTTCAATGATTCAAAAAACTATGTTTTTCCTAGCATGAAAACTCGTTGAATTCAATTTCTTCATATTTAAAAAAATATTTGTGTATATATGTTGCGCGCGTTTGGTGGATTTGCGCAATCGATCGATCGCACTGCGCGTTTGGTGGATCGTTCAAATTTTAAAATGGAGAAAAAAAAAAAAACAGTCCTTGCCTCCCCTAACCTACCCGACATTAAACCCGAATATAGTCCAACTTACCCAAAATCACGGCCTAATACCTACAACATCCACCAAAATGCGCAGCGCGATCGATTGATCGCGCAAATTCACCAAACCCGCACATCATATACGGGTATATCTATACATTTCAAATTATTTAAAAAACTATGGCCTAAATCAAAACGGTTGCAGGAGCAAAATGTGTCTTTTCAAAACTACATATAGGGTAGAGGCGTTAGTCTCCGATCACCGGCTTAGTCTCCGATCACTTTTACACCCCTCCATTAAAAAACTGCTGCAAGACAAACCATTGATGCTAGAAAGATCAGCTAGGGCTCAAATTGTAGCCAAAGAAATG
>LQNS02276621.1:4303935-4314373 GCA_001587735.2 Parhyale hawaiensis
TGTCTTAATGAGTGTGACGACTCTGACCTGTCCTCCTGTCATGGAGAAGCCTCGGCTATGCGAGTCTAAGTGCTACCGACAGAGGTACTCTGCGGAGCAAGCCACTGCAAATCGCCTATTGCGCAGCGTCTCTTCCGGGAATTGGAAGGCAACCACCGCCATTTTCGTTCAGTATGTGTCTGCACACATAGTTTCATTTTTGTTCATTAACGTGCGGCAAACGGGGGTATTTCTGGCATAAAATATCCGTAAAAAGTTTCAAT
Organism: Parhyale hawaiensis; assembly: GCA_001587735.2. Lineage (NCBI taxonomy): Eukaryota > Metazoa > Arthropoda > Malacostraca > Amphipoda > Hyalidae > Parhyale > Parhyale hawaiensis. The sequence continues at coordinate 4,304,199 of LQNS02276621.1, forward strand.
TTGCCGGACATAAGTGATGATACGTCTGGAAAAACAGGGTTTTTCCGGGAATTGAAACTTTCTAGTTTTCCCGGAAATTTCAGTTTCTCGGAATGGCCTCCCCCGTGATGTCCAGGAAAACGGGGTTCCACTGTATCTCAAAAACTAGAGGCGAGCAAAAAAAAACGGACTTCAGATTTGGATTCTGCATCAAAAACTACACTAAATTACAAAAAACATGTGTTTTTTTAGACGTAATTAAACTTAAGTAAAACAAAAAATATTTCAAAAGAAATGTAGGCCTATTGATTAATCCCTATTCCCCCTTTTGAAATGCTTACAGAAGTAATCAGATTGAGCAAAATTGCTGTGATTTGAATATGAATTCCCACTTGTTAAGTAGATCGGATGTAAAGGGCAGTAGGGATCCTCTGGGCTAAGTCCTGTTCGGTGTCAAGTGAGCTGGAGTTGAGGAAAACAACCGAATACAGCCCAAGGATAAGTAGGCCTTCTTGAGTAGCTAGCCTATATCTTACGTTTAGTTAAGCTTACCTCTTCGAATTTTGCAAGAGCGCTGCGACGCAAAGTTGCAATTTCTTGTTTTGATGGCTCAGGAGGAATGTCGCTCATTTTGAAGTAAAAGAAATACAGTAATGATGCAAGATCTACGAAGTTGTATCACAATCAGCATGAAATATAATAACTAGTTGTTAATTAGAAATGGTGTAAAGAAAAAAGAAAGGCCAGTCACTAACGATTATCCTATTCAGTAACCTGCCAGTACAGTGACACCACTGTCTTCGCTTTTTTTTCAACGACACTTCGTAGCTTAGAAAATTTTCAGGAAAGCTGCTGCATTCATCCAGCAAACTCTTAATACTTTCATGCTTTCCCGAACAACGGCGCTAGCGTCAGTGACTAAGTTCATTCCCCGACGTCGTTTATAAGCCTGCATGGATCATTTCATGTATGCGTCATGTATACTGAGTAACCAAGAACAATTCAATATTTTGCTACTACTTTCCACCACTAAAGTATACCTGCTTCTTGCAAAGAGCTCGCTAAATGTTAAATTTGGATTTTTTTAAAAATAATATTGTATTAAAACAAAGCTAAACTCAACAAAAATGGCATATGAGAACAACCGAAACTAAAACACCCTAGAAATAAGTAAAAAAAAGTTCTGTATTGAGGCATTACCTCTAGCTCACAAATCGCTTAAAAGCAATTTTTTCTTGGCATAAATGGAATCAGTCAGCACAATTGTTCCCTTTCATCCAGCGAATTCACCTAGCCTATGATGAACTTGCATATTCGGAAACCATGTAAACACTCTGCGTCATTTTTAATTTACTAAACATTTTATGCAGTATATATCACATAAAGATTTTTTTTCTTTTTCGAGAAGAGTAAGAAATTTTCTATATATGCGGAAATAACATAATTTTAACAATGTTAGAAGCCACTCTTCACTGATTGCATAATGAAATAATGCATTTAATTCTTTGTCTGAAATTTGGAGCGTCTAATTAAAATACAGCATAAAAATAAAAATGAGAGGTAACGCCATTACCAGTAGAAACTTCAAACTAAAAAAAAGCTATTTCTAACGCCAATTAATGTTTCAAACAGATAGATATTGTTGCTACGAAGCTGAGTTTCAGTTTGCCATTACTAGCTTATGAACAGATAGTTTTAGGTTATGAAGAAAGCAATTCACTGTTCTACCTGAATTTGCGTATTTTTTATATTTTGTATGAGCAGATGTAAGTTACTGAGCTATGTAACAATAAGCATGATCATGAAAGCAACAGTTCTCCCAGTATGTACGAGATAATGTCGTGGTGCCATCTAGTGACTATTAGAATCAATAACGTATCAATAAATACGTATCTCAAAGCTTATTTCCATTTATTTGCTTCGAGCACTAATTGTTTTATTAAAAAAAAAGTTTGACACACGCAATATAGAACGGTTAGTGAGAACTTTCACTACTAGATGACGAAAAAGTAGGAAACAGTTGTCTGACCAAGTTAGTGTAGTTTATTTGACAAGTATTTTTGGTTCTAACAGGGATCAGCTGTTTTCCTTGGCTTGGGACACCATTTCTTAAAAATTGTAGATTATTATTCACTGCCAGGCTTATCCAGCAGTTATTTTCATTCTGCCATTATTTGTAAGTCACTATATACGATTAATAAACAATTTCATATTTCATAAAATGCTTACAACGGAGATGACTTTGGCTATGGCGGCTACGTATGCTAGGGAGCAAAAAAGTCCACTGGCGTACGCAAGGGGGAGGGGCACAGGGTGCACGCCCCTTCCCCCCCTTTAGAAGGAAGGGCTCAATATACGGTGATGGCAGAAATGGCAAAAAAGTACCAGGATATCTAAATTTAGCAGTAATAATATTAAATAGATGTTAATAGTTTGTTACTTATAAACGTAAAACGCAAGTTATATACGAATATTTTTCGTAAAAGTGGTAATTTAACACTAACAGAGTTGTCTTGGCTACATGAATTTATATATGTAACTTTGACTTGTGTACATCTCACATCACGCACTGAAGACGTGCACTTTAACTGGCACAATGATTTCGACTAGTGTTTTGCTCCATTATCCGCCAAAGATCTGCAGAGTACAGTCGCTTAGCTTCTTATTACGGTGTCCAGCTAGGAATGTACAGGTGCCGTAGCAGCCGTACACACACTGCTACAAAGAAACAAGCTTCCAATGCGCGGAACAAAGTCGTGGCTCTCGATCACCATATTACCGTAAGCAGAGACAACTATCTCGGTTCTATTCATAACACACCATCAGGGCTAGGGTGCCTTTCCTCGAAGCTCCCAATATCATAAAACGCGAGAGACAACCATTGTCATTTTACATTCACTTGCCTAGTCATTGTCTTGATTTAGTCTTAGGCAGTACTTGTTCAGTTCAAAGCATCAGAAACGTTATGAGAATGATTGAAAATATAACTTCATTTGTTACTCGTTCTCCCAACTGTTTGAACATCATCGATAAGCACATCGCAGAGAATACACTAGACCAGAACAAAAGAAAAAGATCGAATTCATTGTGTCAGACAAGATGGGTGCAGGCGACGCGCTACTGTTACCTTGTTTCATGATCTCCACTCATTCATAGTAGGTACTCTTAACGATATACAGGACAGTTCTCCAGATGCTAAAATATCATCACTAGCAACATGCTACAATTTAAAAGCCAAACTAAGAAATTTTACTTCATTATTAATTTATTGCCCAAGAAGCATGCGTTATTATCATTGGTATAACTAAGCCGCTTCCAGTGCAGTTTCAAGCCACAGTGCAGGATGCAGCTTCAGTATATGACCTCATGTCTTTGTGTGTCGGATCTCTACAGTCATGCAGAGATAAATTTGAAGCTGTATTTAGTTTGCTGAAGAAATTGCGAACACTATTGAAATAAACGTCGAGAGACCTAAAATTACTGGAAAACAGAAGCATCGTTCAAACATAGAAACTACATCAGCCTATAACTACTACAAAGTACCGTAAACTTTTTCATCTTTTGTTCAATTTTTGGTTGCTGAAGTAAACAGTAGGTGTCCTCTAGACCATCCAGTGTCGAAACAGCAACAAACTAGAGCACTCTGAGAGTGCAAAGCTCCACCAAGCAAGACAACGGTTACGAAAAAATAAAATTGGTTCTGAGACCATTGTTTTATTTGCATCAACTCCAAAATCTAATCATTCGTTCCCTACAACAGTGTTAACAGCTTCAGTATTTTTTTCGAAGAGACGTTCATAAGTTATTGAGTAATGTTGCTTACAAATATTCTGACGAACATAAGTCAAACTCACAAACGGATGAACCAATCATCACCAAAATTTAATCAGTTATGTCTTAACATTACTAATACTAACAACCCTTAGAAATTTCATAAAGATCCATTCACAACTTTTTAGTTATTGTGCTAACATGAATAAAATTAAAAAAGTGACAAACTAATCAACGAAGGAATGAACGAACAGATCATGACAAAAATTTGGCCATTTACGCCTCGTGATATACCTAACAACCCATGCAAATTTTATAAAAATCTGTCGGTAACTTTTTGAGTTGTGGCATTCGAGAAAAATGCGAGGGACAAACAAACAAACAAACAAACGGATGGACGGATCTTCACCAAAAATTAATCATCTATTCCTCCTAACTGCCTAATTATTCCTGTAAATTTGATCAAAATCCGTCCATAACTTTTTCACTTATCTTGGTGACACAGACAAACCCGACGAAAACGTTACCTCTTTGGCGGAGGTAATTATGCCGCCACGTATTGAGTCATTAAATATGGAAAAATTAGTAACTGCAGTAAAGCCATATTTTGAAGATCTGCCTAATCCAACAGCTCTCCGCAGCCAACTTATATCTTGGGAAACTACATGAAAATACTCCGAAGACTCTAAACTAGAATCAGTGCTAAACTCATTGATTGAAGCATATCGACTCTATAGTCACCATCCAATTACTTCTGTAGATTTCCGCTACTTTCCTAATTACTAGTAGCTGCGTGGAGAGTTCCTTCTCACGATTGAAGCTGCTGAAGACCAAAAATCGCTCAGTTATAGCAGAAGAAACATTAGAAGGACTAATGCTAATGGGTATCCCTGACGACAAAGAGATAAATGTAGAGGACGTAATTGATGAATTTTCGAAAGTAAATGGCAGGATTATGTTACAGTAAAAATTAGCCTGTAGCATGAGCAGAGATTTTTTCCATAAGTTACATCCACAGATAACGAGGTTATTTCTTCAAAGTTTAAAACAGAAAAGTGATAAAAAAGAAAAAAATCATTTACAATATATCTTTTTTTTTTCAAATTCGCATTCACGTTTTGTTTCGCTGGCCTATCTAGTAGAAGTTGGATCAACTTGTTTGTTTTGCATGAAGTTTAGGCGGTACAAGTGGAAACTTACACGCTGTTTTTAGAAATAATCTTAATTATTGTTGGTTTCAAATTAGCGGTTTCTTCAATTGGTTTTTATGTCAGTTCAATATCTACATCATAAACCACTGTATTATCTGATCTTTCCAACACTTAGTATTGGATAAAAGTATCATTTTTTCTACGAACTATTATTATGGGATAGTGTTTCCTTTCATTTTCAGTTGAACCATAACATTAATTGAATTTTAGATTTTTCTTTAGTTTTATCATCATTGTATTAGCATGCAGTCATGCATAATATAATAGTAATTCATTTTTTCATTATATACCATGATCATATAACTTTTGTGTCAGGGTAAATGGTAGCCCATATATATACATATACCTATATACCATCAGCTCTGTTAGTGCCCCCCCACCCCCATCCTTTGCAATATCCTGCGTACGCCGCTGAAAAAGCCTAGCCTAACCTAAGGACGTTCTTTGCTTCCTGGATGAGATATATTGGGGTTAGGAAAGGTACGTCAGGTTATGACAGGGTAAAAACGAGATAAGTTTAAGAACAAGGATAGGTAAAAGCGTGGTTCTGTTCACGATAATAGCAAAGGCCATCGCCGAAATAAGCACGATGTCTTTTTATAGTCATATATGAATACGAAACTCAAATGTATGTAGGAGTTACAATAGGAAAACCGTATACATACTGGAAACTACATGTAATTTTCATTTGCTGACAGGGTAGAAATATGTGCCTACTGACATTGACACCATTGTGAGCATTGGAGGTGTACGTACATTTCCTAGTTGTGGGCCAGCCTAAAATACTCATACAGGAGTCATTAATTGTAAGTGGCCCAGAAACTACCGAGTTTAATCAGCTACATTTCACCGTGATATAAAAACAGTAAAAAAACTTTCCTCTAAGCGATAATTTATCTTGAATTTTCTTGTTCAAACAAGTTTTCCAACCAATTTGAAGCACTTGCAACTCTAGAGCTATTTCTATCAATAATATCACGTAGTAATTATTTTCAAAAAGAAGTGGTACACCCTTTTGCGAGGCTCACAGCGAACTGTCCACACAGTATAATATTTTGTGTGCACAAGGAACCAAAAGTTGATTACTTAGTGATTGTATTATCTTATCGTCGCTGAGTGCCAGCTAGGGCTGCGGCGCACAGTTCCTTCAGCTTTACTTATGTTGGGTCTTTTCTATGATCTTTTTAAGTAGTAGTTAAGGCCAGCACTCTACATTATCGGTATCATCTCGAACAAACATGATAAGGGGCATTAAATATATTAGTCAAGTAGTCAGGCTGTGAGTCCAGCTAGTTAATATACATATCACTTGCTGTGCCCCACAGATACTAAACGATAGCGGATGTGAGAGCCGAGGGTCGTAGAAAAGCCTCTGGTGCAAGACTAGGAAAATATGTGCTCGGTATAATTCTATTATTATAATGATGCGCTACTGCGATCTTATCGAATTTACTTATGTTGATCAGATTTGAAGAATAGCATATGCATCCATAACTTTGTCATGCACAGTAGTTGAATAATCTGTATCTTTACTTGTGAAATAAAATTTTTGAGCGAAGTATGAAGAGTTTTTTAATTACCACAAATTATGCACGCTCATAAAGTTATTTCATGATAATGATTTTGTGTCACACCCCTCCTCCCCTCTCCAAAAAAAAAAAAAATAACAAGATAAAATCGCCGTAGGAAAATGTGCTGCTTCGTCGACGCTTTGCTGCCAAAGCGCTAGAAAATAATAAGTCAACAAACTCCATATGCAACAGTTCAGCCAACTGTTGGAATTTACTCAAGTGTAAATGCGTTCTCAGCTGATAAAACACGCGCTTCCCTAACAAGGATAGAGTAAATCAACATTCTTATCTTTACAGCTTCCCCTCTCTCAACCGAAGGCTAATAACGCCACCACTTGCGTATACAAAGATGGGTACTGCAATAAGTTGGACTATGTTGGTCATCCTTGCTGGTGATAAAAACTTCGCAGTTCTTACTCTAGTTGGCACAAAGAGAGAGAGAGAGTAACGACACTTCCAACTAAGGTTATCTAGTTTTTTAAAGTAATATGTGCACCCGGAACCCATTATTTTACTATTTTAAAATTTAATATTGCGTGCACGGCACATTTCATTCTAGTATATAAAATTTAACATCTAATATTGTGTACACGGCACACTTTATTCTAGTATTTTAAGATCTAATATTGTGTACACGCACACTTTGCTAGCAAACGAAGTAAAACATTTCATAAAATGCACTGAAGAAGGCGAAAAATAATTTAAATCAATAACAAGAAGCTGAAATGATGTGCTAGCGTAGCGAATATCAAAGAGTAAGCTTTGCATGAAACACCGGCAAGGTATAAAGACGCTTGACTTCATTGACAAAAAAAAAATTTGGCTCTCCATCGGACCATCGATTAGGGTGGCGAAGTCGTGCCCACTAGGGTTCACTAGTCCAGTACTTCAAACGGGAAAATTAATTGGCTTCGTCACTTGGAATCGTAGCGCGGGCTCTTGAGGTCGCCGAAAACACCATTTTGCAGGGCATGATGAACTTTTCGGTTGGTCCTTCAGAGTAATTGATTCGAGTTCAACGTTTGAAAATAGCTTCAGTTCAAGTACCGGACAAATTAAATTTTCAAAAAGGCTACTTCGCTGCCAGATCGATGTAGCATTTCCTGTCGGCTACAATAATGGCCAGTCTTGTGCTGAACACAAACGTTAAATTATACACCATCCAGCTTGTATAGTAAGAATGGTGTATCTAAGCTTAGGTAGCAGTACGGTCAATTGGACATTATCCAGAAGTTCAATAACGCTCGGGGTTCGCTCACTCTCGAGATAATCGAAACGCTGCTGCTTTATTTGTAGAGTGCAGCAGGTTGGATTGGTTTTTGCTCAGCGACCTTAATGTTTAGATTTATTATTATAAGAATCATCATAAAAATTTAACCCAGTGATAAGTTTTTAGTACAACTATATTTGGGCACCTTACCCAGTTAAAAATCTTACGCCACCTTCAAGGCGACACTTGGCAATAAAGAGCCGCACAGGTCGTCAAAAGTCAGTTAAATTGGGTGCATCAAAAAGCATTGCCATTTCGATACGATTAAAGAAACGCTGCTGCGATTGGTAGTAATGACCATTTTGTTGCCTTGTTTCTCCAAAGCAGCAAACAGCAGGAAAAGTGGCTATGGAGACTCTGGAATGACCAAATTTTTGTAGCTACATACATAAAACAGCTACAGCTACATACTGTATACCCATAGACCACAGCATCCATATACGTTACTGTACTGTGTTATACCTAATAACATGCATTGCATAATGCAGCATACACAGTACTGTACATTGAAAGTGTGAAGTGTATCGCATCCAGAAAAAAACAAAAGTACAGATTTATACGACAGGCGACCTTTCCCTTATTAGCATTATTAACTAAAGTTAAAGGAAATACAGCTGACTCGTTAGTAACATTTGTATTGTGAGATATAATACTCAGAAAATTATGTTATATATGAACTAAAGAAGCTCTCGGACAGCGTCTACTTTCGCTAAGCAAGGCAGTATTGACGAAAAATTCAAATTCGTTCAAAAACTAAAGATTTCCTTTTTATCGTCATCAAAATTTGGTCATTTTGGTCATTTAACATTAGTAGCAGTTTTCTTTCTCGAATATCCGTAATGAATTTTTGATTTATGTTCTGACAAATGCCAAAACAAATACAGATAATCACCAATTATTTAGTCGTATGTACCTTTCAACATTTCTAGAAATGACTACAAATTTCATAAAGATTCGCTCCTAACATTTTGGCTTACTATTTTATTAGCAAGAATGAAAACAAACAAAGAGACAACCAGACAAACGAACTGACTGATCATTACAAAAATTTGGTGTGTAAGTCTTCGTGTTATTCCCAACAATTCCTGCAAATTTTATAAAAATCCGCTCATAACTGTTTAAAATATGTTCCAAAGAAAAACAGGCAGATAAATAAGCAAATGGTAGAACGGATTTTCTGCATCAGTTAATAATTTGTTCCCCCTAGTTGTAGTAGCACTAAACTTTACTAGCGCATCAGGGACACAATGTCTATATCGCGCCGAACTATTCCTGTGGTTTAACACAGGCTCGTGCGCCCTATAGGACGCGAAGCACGTCTCGTTTTAAATATCAAAGATTTTTTTCTCTGCTTTTCTGCCGGTAGGTCTCATATTATAAGAAAACTCGGATGAGTTCTAAGTGGTCCTGCAGTGCGCTACTGACAGGAAAAAGGCGCAAGTTGTGCATCTCTAACCCCCGAGCACGGCTGAACGCTTTCGCTCAGCTACGCCGCCAGGGGAAGGAAACGAAAAACAAGAAGATAGAAGTCCAGCGGGAATAGGTCGGTCACCTCGATCAGAGGCCCACCTCCCGAAACAGAAGGGGAAGTATTGAGAGCCTACTTAACTTTAGTAATCTAACCTCGTCAGCAGGAACTGCGGCAAACTGCAACATCCCCTGCGGAGAAAGCACCTGGGACTCCAGGGTGCGTAAGGCCCAAATATATTTATTGTGGCAGGGAAAGGGCCCGCCAGAATATACCCCTGAGAGCACAATTTGTTCCTACTAACATACCAAATATTTCTTGTAAATTTCAGAGAGAGCCGTTCATATCCTTTTGAGTTAGCTTGGTGACAGACACACAAACGAACAGACAAACGGACAAGCAAACGCCGACAAAGACATAACCTCCTTGGCGGAGGTAATGACGTTCAGTGCAGATGTTTTGTCTTCTGTTGAATAAGCTTGACATGCGAGGAAAATAGAGAGTTCATCGGAGCGTACGAATTGACAAGAATGTAAAACAGTCAGAGAATATGCACTGATATAAGCTGTAGCCACGTAGGACAACAAGGTTGAACAACAATTTTAAGTATCGCCACTTCCTATTATATCGATCTTATTCCCGTCTCTGTTCTAATGCAACTTAAACGCACCCACCACAGTTCTTTCATTCTATTTCTGAAGCAAAATATGGTCAGTAAGGACATTTCTTGAAGTTTCTTTTATCTTAAATTATCAGTAGCTGCTGGTAAAGAGGCTAGTGAGCCTCTGCCACAGTACAGTAAAGGAAGTAGGGAAACTTCTAAGGGGTAAATTAGCGCAACATTTGGCTGATGGGCGTGGTTTAGAGGCCTACGTCATCGTTCCTCTACGCTGTGATTGGCCATG
>LQNS02276621.1:4334083-4348800 GCA_001587735.2 Parhyale hawaiensis
AATACCTGTAACTTTTGAGAAGAAGTCCAGTGGGTTTGTTAAGTAGCTTCTTCCATTTCTGAAGCCATGCTGAGTGTCGGATGTGAGCTGCTGCATCCTCAGGTGATCAGTGATGCGCTTTTTCAGGAGGTGTTCGATGATTTTGCTGACGACCGATGTAAGACTGATTGGTCGATAGTTGCTAGGGATTTTCCTATCCCCCTTTTCATGTATCGGTATCACGTTAGCTAGTTTCCAGTCCTGCGGAACTTTTCCCGTTCTTAGAGACCGATTAAATATTTCGAGCAGTGGCATTACGATGACTGGAGCCATATCCCGTAGTACACGGGGAGTAACATTATCTGGGCCAATGGATTTGTACACATTTAGGTGGGTTAGTTCTTGAAGGATCTCGATCTCCGTGAAAACACATGTGTGTATGGGAGCAACTTGCCTCGGTCCTGGTTCAGGGATATTCGCAACATTTTCAGTCGCAAATACAGAGGTGATATAGTCGTTCAGGATTGTGGCTTTGTCTCTTAGGTCATGGGTGATTGCACCGTCAGGTCTTTTGAGCGGACCTATGTTTTTTTTTTAGTCTTCTTTCATTTGCATATTTATAGAATGCCTTTGGGTTGCGTTTTGTCATAGTGGCTACGGATACTTCTTTTTCCCTTTTGTGGTCCTGACTATTTCTTTACATCCCGACATGCCCTTATGTGACTGGACCTGTTCTCCTCCGTTGGATTACGCTTCCAGGCCTTGTAACGCACTTGTCGCCTTGCAATGCAGCATTTGACTGTCGGATTCATCCAGGGGGGATCATTAGGTACTGATACGAACTCGTTTATTTGGGATCTATCGTTCAGCTGCACTTAGGATGCTCGTCTTCAAAATATGTGAGCATTGTTCAACACTAGCGTTTCTCACAGGGCTTCGAAGTCAGTTGTTCCGATTTCAGTTGCCATTTCATGAAAATTCGCTCGTCGGTAGTCTGGCAGCTTGAGACGACTCGCATACTATGCAAGTTTCGCGGCCAAGACTCCTCGGCAGTTGTCAAGACAAAAATCTCAAAGGATGACCAGCGCCCCTTTTATTAATAAAAGGCAATATGTATGTAATTACTAAAAGTCTGCGATTTGAACTTACAACCCAGTAGCCCGGCTGGACGGGCGGGGGCCAACTACCAATGAGAAGATTGTTAATGCCGGAAGATTAGGTGGGCTATACAGTTATCAGTGTGTAGAAAGAACTGTTGTACGTGCACCATATACCTGGAATGTTTTTACAGACTTCAGTAGTTCCGTAGCAGTAGTAGAATTTTACCCCGGGTTAAAAACCGCTGCTAAAAAATGTGTTGCGCAGCGCATACACAACTTACTTTAGGCGTTTTTTTCACCAACGCTGTTGTTGGGTAGTGCGACCAGTAACTTAATTTTGCTTAGCCCATGTATTGCTCTAGAAGATTTTTTCTTAGGTCATCCAAAAACTTTGTATCAAGCTTTTTCGTTGCCTTAACAGCGGATGATCATCGCTGTCTTAGGAAGCCCAAAGTTATTAGGTCGATTTATAAATACTTTACATTTTATGATCGTTAATTTAATGTATAATACAAACTAAATTAACAAGTTTTAATAAATCGTGTATATATATATATATTCCCCATTATTTTCTCTGGCCTATTCCCATTTGCCAGTTAACATTTTGATGCCATCCAAGTAAAATGAAGACTGTTTCGATTAAAAAAAAACATTGAATGTACTCTTGCACTTGATTGTCTTTAGTCAATTTTCTGCCTTGAAGAGCATTCTGTAAAAACATAAAGAGATGAAAATCAGTCGGGATGATGTCAGGGGAATATGGTGCTGGGGTAGTTACTTTTGTGCTAGTGGTTTTGCGTCGTCATGAAGGAATATTACCGGTTTTCTGTTAACAAGTGCTGGACGTTTATTTCTCAGATTTCCATCCACACGATGCATTTGGTCAACATGCAAGTCGACATTGAGCGTTTGGTTGTGGCACAAATCTCATGATAGATCGGAAATTGACATAAAAAAATTAGAAATTATTGATGAATCAACCTAATATATCTCGTCGTGAACAGCTAATAAAAATATCATACTCTCCACCACGTGATTTGCTCCTCATTCCGTGTTGCACTTATGTTAATGCAGCTAAGTGCATGTTCATCGATATCAGAATGTTTCAATCATTTCGCTGTAGTCAAATTCAGTTCTAGCCAATTTCAGTATTCCCCGTACTATGTTTGATGCCACAGTGCTCCAGTGAAAATGTAGCTATGTTATAAGAGTCATGAATTGAAGCAGCGGCTGTCGCACCAGGCTGTACTCGTAATATTACCTTTCTTTACATGTAAACGTAATTATGGAGCCTATTATCAAAACCTTAGAGCTGGAAAACTTTTCATTCTTCAAATTTCTGTAGCGAACTTTTTATTTGAAACAGATTATGTAATAGCTAATCGGAAGAACTGAATACCTCCATTGAGTAAAAAATTAGTTGACAAGAAGCGAATATTTCTATTCTAAGCAAACCCGCCACTGATACAGTTTTACTGGACGAAATTTAATCCAGACTATACTTAACACCAAAAATGACGAGACAGAAAACAAGTAAACATCTTTGTAAAGTTTGCACTTGCTCAATGTACTTTTTACAGGTTAAGAAAGTGCACAAACATATCTTCCCAATATATGAATTAATGCTACCTACGCCGTTTGTTTGCAGCGGGGGACTGTCGAACCACCTGTACTATTGCGCCCTACCGCCTCCCTGCACACCTGTGGCTGCTGAGCCCAGGGAGGTGCTGCTCAGGATGTATGGACGGGTGAGGACCTGCAGTTTGGATAGACATGTGTTCTCATATATTTTTGTAGTATATGTTGTATAGCCTATATTTATTCAGTACGATGAATCTTTATGCTTATTAGATTTATGTAAAGATGTAGTTTCTCCGTAAGTTATCTTTTTGCGTTTGAATTTTGAAAGGTATTTATTGGTTGTAATGTTTTCATCATGATACGTTTATTGCATTTAGCTTCTACTCCGGTTTTTAGGAATATTAGTAAGGTTATTGGTTGTAAATTCATTGCCTATGTAACCCCAACCAAATAGTTGCGGTTTTCTATTTTTGTCGCTTATGAATTCTACTTCTACTGATCTAATCTACTTCTAGGGCCTCCTGATGGCAGTGGCGTATGGGGAGCTGCAGCCTAGGTTTAGTCTTTTCTCAGGGAATGGGCCTTTTGGTCCATCCCATTGTCCCATCTTATAACACTAAAACTCGATTTGATTTTTTTTGTTTGTTATTTACTTGATTGGTTGTTTGAAGTTTCACTTGCACACTCAATAAAGTGGTAACTTTCAGCACTAGATAAGGGGTTGGGGCATCAATGAAGCGCCTCTGCGCCATTGCGCCACAGCTCTAATGCGCGAGTGCGCCATTGGGTCATGGCGCCATGCACTGCACGCCTACGCCATTGCACCACTTAGACTTTGTGGAGGGGGCGGAAAAGTAAAAGGCGTCTAAATTGATATTTGCATAACTAGGAATGTTTGGTATGTATGTCCTAGTCATCCACTGTCTGATTTTCTTCCGGAGCCAATTGTTCGGGTGAGGTTTACTTGGCGTACTGGTGCTCTTCATGAGTTTGCCTTGGAACCGTTACGATGCCGTACGGTCCAGTATTCTCGTTCGTTTTTCCCATCGTGTGTGGATGTTTGGAATGGTCTTGACGGCTCTGTCTTTGCTGGTGCTTGTATTGGCAGCTTTAACCCTTTGCCTCCTGAATTTCAGATAACGTTTTTTTTTCACTTTTTTTTGTTAAATTTATGAAAAATAAGTTAGTTAAACACATATTTGAGAAAAAATTTAGTTTTACTTGCAAAAAGCAGTATTTTTTTTGCATCGGCTACTAGAGATGCAGTCAGGGTCTTGGGTAATTTACATGATGCATAGCTTTTGTATAGGGGAAAATAGAGAGTGGCAACTGATGATGCCGTCAGGAGGCAAAGGGTTAAGCGATCTGTACACAGAGCTATTCTGTGATCTCGGATCTTCTCTTTCTTTTTTTCCTCACTCGCTGGGCTGGTTGCGTGGGGGGTTGTCAACCTCATAGAGTTTCTCCGTTCCCACGTCTTCAGTCTGGTGTGATTTAATAATAATAATAAGGTTACAACGTGCGCAGATGCACGGCGAGGACGCGCTGGAGAACATGCTGGCAGAGAGCGTCATATTCACTCTGCTGTCGGAGCGAAAGCTTGGACCTCGGTTGTACGGAGTGTTCCCTGGTGGCAGACTGGAGCAGTATATTCCTGTGAGTAGCTTTGTGTTCTTTACTGTTCTGCCTGTATTGGTGAACGTGTCGAGAGGTATGATCTATGCTATTCAATTGTTTTCTGCTACCTTTCCAACTGTAAAGCTGCTTAGAAGTTCTTTACTTTGTACTGGTATTTCACTTTCTTTATGGAGCTGGTTTCGGCTGCCTTAATAAATTTTGATGCTTGCTTTATCCCTAGTGCAGCTCCTATCGCACTACTTTGAGATTAAACGATGCCTACCTCTATTTGGCATATATTCTGCCTATATTGAAAATCCCAGAATAATCACTAAAACAAACTCAGCTGCTTACATTATAAATTTCATATTGCAATGCATGAAGTCGTAATTTTCATTCAGCTAGGAACATGCAGTTGAGTGCTTACGCAACTACTTAGGTATAAGAAATGCGCATTCGTCTCTCCTGAGTGAACTTAGGTAACTTGAAATAATGCGGTGTGCAAAATCTATGAACAATTGGACATTGGGAGCAAGATTCACGCTATAGGTTAAAACTAAGTCTTGCTTACTGGGTGGCATGGTAAACCTGAACTTCACACACGCGTAAATGTACACAAATATCTTTTCGTGTTATCTACAGGCGCGGTCACTGCTGAGGGAGGAGCTGCAGGACCCTGAGCTGCAGCGACAGATCGCATGCAAGATCGCCAGGGTGCACGCCCTCGACATCCCCATCAGTAAGGAGGCCACGTGGCTCTGGACCTCCATACAGAAGTAAGTAACTTGTAGGCATTCGGCGGAGCTACTTTATAGGAAAAGCGGCATCAGAGAGCAAATTAAAATGATTTCCCAGTTTTATTTTTTATTGCAAACGTTTTGGTTTATATATAATCTGATCCTTCATTTAGTGGTTCAATATTGTTTTTTATATCTATAATAGCTGGCTTCTTTTCCTGCTACGAAGTTAGTGTCCTGTTTTGCTGAAGCCGGGACACTGGGAAGCATTGTTGATTACCTTTTAAATGCTTAGGCGCTCAGTGTGAGGAAATGTTTACACTTTCAATAGATACTTTTAAGCACATCAGTGCTTAAAACTGTATGAATTCAATAATTACTCCACTCTTCAATAACATTTTTTAAATTGAGTTGTTGAAGTTGAAATATCTACTAATAAGTGGGAGAGGAGTTAAGTAGACCAAGCAACAGACATAACATTTCAAATATATTGCCTGATAAATTTGACACAATGATATTTTCTTCTTGCAGATGGATGCTGTCGAGCAGAGAACTCTTACAGAACAGTACGAAGGATCCAGCATTGGTGGCGAAATTGCGGTCGTTCGACAGTCAGGCAGAAATGGACTACGCGATGGACATCTGCCGTCAGGTGGACTCCCCTGTAGTTTTCGCTCACAACGACCTGCAGGAAGGCAACATCCTGCTGCAGAAGTCCAGGTCCTCCCGAAAGGTTGCTCTCATCGACTTTGAGTATTGTGCCTACAATTACCGAGGCTTTGATTTAGCGAATCATTTCTCAGAGAGAATGTATGGCTACAAGCAGCAGAGTGCACCGTATTTCTCCGTACATCACGAGGACTATCCTTCCAAAGAGCAGCAGGTTTGTTTCGTCACCATGCTGTTTAGACTAGTGATAGGTGGTAGCATTTGCGAGACCAGTAATGGTGATAGAGAGGTAACAGTGTGCAGTTTGCAATGGATGAATTTGACATTGGTATGATGACAATTGTTTCTACAAAAATGCTAGGACTTCTATTTTACGACTGTTGAAATATAATTCATATTGTACTCGAAATGAACACGCAAGCCTACCAACAGGAGTACCTTTGGGACTAGATTTTTATCACATTTTGATCGAGTAAAGCAGGCAGCAAGTAACCAGCAGTAGGAACCAGACTTAGGATCTCTCGCACTATCTCTGACTTTTGGTTATCACACGACATGAAATTTTCAATTGCTGTAAAGGAGTACGTTGGCCAGCTCTACTTTTATGATTTTTACCCTACAGCTGGAGTTCATACGACCGTACCTGGCGGCCTACCACTCCTCCAAAGGACTGCCTGACGGGTCGCCTGAGGCAGAAAAAACTGAGAAGTAAGTTCATCGCTTCTGCCTTGGCATGAATGATATGATGTTAACAGACTAATCTACATAGTTACAACTTTTTTTGAACTGGAAAAATATAGCTGATGTTAAATTTTTTGTACTGCCCTACACATAATACAAGTAAACTTTTCTTGGGTAATAGCTTTCTGTAAAGACTGCCAATGTTTAATGATGATATGTAATTGATTAACAGGGTTCCTTGATATCACTGCCAAAGATATTTGAAAGTAGTGCTTTTGTGAATAATTTAAGCTTGTTTCTGAAATGTCTATCGTCATAAGAAGGTGTATGATGTCTTTATTCCATTATTGTAACTTATTGTGAAGGTACCAGAACTGTCGGCTTCAGAAATGGCTCTCGGAAGCCTCCACGACAGAAGAGCTGCTGCTGAAGGAAATACAAGCAATGAAGGTTGTGGGGCATCTGTTCTGGTTGTTGTGGAGTATCGTGCAGGCCCATGTCTCCACCATCACCTTTGGATACATGGTGAGTGCGGCGCAGGTAGATTTGTGTAAGTGACGGATTGTTGTCATACTGCAACATATCCGTAGGTGCCCCCAAGCTAATCAATAGTGATTGTGCTTTATCTTTGTGCAGCGCATTACACTATTAATACGTCGCATTGACATTTGGAACCTTGGACGTACTATCTTCTTCTCTTATTACTAGTCGTCCCATTTTCGCTGCAGATAGCCCTCTGCTCTCTTTCCTTATCTGCTGCAGATACTGATGCTTTGCTTAGCATTACTGCTATTTATTACTGCGACTATGTCGTATTCTTGTTACACCGTCACCACGGCCTATAGCGCTGTGCTCTCACCCACAGGAGTACGCAGAGGTCCGCATGGATGACTACCTGCGGGACAAAGCTCTGCTGGAAGAAGAAATCGCAGCAGCCGACAGAAGATCTCCATAGACTGTCCTGGCGGGGGCTCTAGTTTCTCATTATAATATTTATTACATTTTACTTGATCTCTGCGCATTTGGTGGCAGAATGCCTGGAGCTGATATTCATATGGACTAGTCTGGAGAGAATAATTATTTTTATATACGGTTTGTACATACAGTATACATTGTGCCATTCCTTGCACTCTGTTTGCAAACTGTAGCTCTTTTGTTATATACTTGCTTATAAAACTGTTGTTAGCTGTCGCGTTGTTTATTGTGTAGTCAGCTATTTGTAAGTGTGCTGCTTAGAAGATAGCGGTTATGAAGCTGCCAGTCCTTGGCGAGGGAACGAGATAGTGAATGATGTGACAACACTTCGTCATGTCAATCGTTGATGACACTTTAGTTAATTTGTAGTCTTGGACTACCTAGTTCAAACGTTGCCAAATTCAAGTGCTGTTAATTCCTTAAAAGTTCAGAATTTATAAACCCATAAATAAAGCAGAAAAGGGCTACTATATGACAAAATTTTGCTTGCAGAAGATGTCTCTTAAGAAGAGATAATTTTAGTAATATGGCAGTCACTTCGCAAGTAGCGTTATTAAACGACGCCCTGTCGTGGTGCCACTTACGTGCAGTCAGCGTCAGAGATATTTTCACGGGTTCCTTTGAAAAATTGTTCCTAAAATAACATACATCTGACGAGTGCAATCTTCATGAAATCCTAACGCTGCTGAAAAGTTCAGCTCTACAGCGGGTGAGGTATCGACAAGAATATTACCTTGTACCGATACTCTATGAAAAAATAAAATAAAGTTTAGGAGAAAGTTGGAGCTGCGAGTTAGGGAGCCATCGATTGGGTGGCAAAATTAAGGCTTCGAGTTTTGACATGCTTGGAACTCAGCCCTGTTGAGTCGAATTTCAGGCATTCGCCATCAATCGATTACCCTTGAGACTTGCGGAAACTCTATCTTGCGTCATAAAATGGTGTTTTGAGCCATCTCAAGCGTAATTTTTTTGGATTGTTTTTAACAATTGAAGCAATGTTTACAGTAGCGAGGCTAAAATTCCTATCTAGAGTACCGGACCAGTCAATTCGCGTGGGCTTGACTCAGCTTAACTTTGAGGAGCCAAGCTGTGAGGAGCTGTGATGCTCATGCTTCCATTGACAGACGAAGAGTTAGTTCTGTAGTTGCTAGGTCTTCCTTTGTTCTGCTGCATTGTTGTTCCTGTGCTATTAGTTTACTGAGAAAAGTCTTGCCCCAATACTGGAACACCTTCTCGTGCACCGATGGGAAATACCCAAGGATGATATCACTCTACGTGGCAGCATCATTGACTTAGTCGTGCCCTGACGTGCTTATACGGGAAAGTGTGACAGTTTCGGGACATGGTATTTCTCAATGTTGGTTTGTTGTAGTATCTGCGTGGTGCCCTTGATGTAAGGTGCATACTCTTAGCCGATGACATTGAGTCATTTCATTAGATATCGGTGTATGCATCTGATATAGTTAGGATAAAGTGCCTCATATCAGATATAATGTACTACGTAAGCCTCAAAAGCAGGTGGGTTTCGTCTGTGCCGTTGGTAAGCGTTGATTATTTCATTTTAATCATTTTTAGCACTTTTCACCTAGCAACTTTGTGGAACTGTGGATGAAGGAATATTTCTACAGCAAGACATTCTCCAATGCTGCGGCCACGCACTGTGTTTTGCAGTGTGTCTCTTGTCAATAATGTTTTACTAAATTGGGAGATATATAGCGTGCCACATCAATTTATGAAGTCAGTAATATATACGCTTGTACAAAGTGCCCGGCGATGGTGAAATTTGATTTTCATAGAAATATAGGACGCTACGTTTACATACTGTCATGTGCCGATGCTCATGCCGTAAATACGATAATGACGTGCACTAAATAATACCCACGCTAAGCAGTGCAGCCGGAAGCTGTTGCTTGTACGGTAGGTGGAACAGATGCGGCGCACCGGCAGGTAGAAGGACATAGGTCTTTCCGTACGCTGGTGCAAATATCCGCCTTAAAAAAGCGGGTGTGAAGCTGGTCGTGATGCGTTGATTGGCTGTGAGATGAAGCAAAAAGTTGCGGCACTTTTTGATATGCCTTTTCATTATTTTTCACTTTAATGATAACTTGATCACAAGAGACTCTTCTGTCTGCTTCTTTTTTTTAAGTGTGCAAATCATTGGCATAAAGATCTTCTTGCTTGAGAAAATGTTTCTTGCTAATATAGAATCGTGTACGAGTAGAAGATCTGAAGCTGTAACTCAAAAAGTTTCAAGATTTTTTACTGGTGGTTGCTGTTTGCGCGCAGTTTAGATTCTGGTGTTGTACTGTAGTTACGTCCAGTATAGGTAGTGTTATTATGGTTAGATTATTATGCCTCATTCTTTCATTCTTGTACAGCTGCAGGTTCGTGTCAATTGCATTGTACTTTCTGTAATGTTGAATTCTTTGTGTTTGTTATTGGTATAGTTTGCCCTGTATATTTTTTTAGCTGCTGGGTGTTTTTGTTAAAATGCGTTTATAGTTCTGACGCTCTGTACAGTGCTCGTTTTCAAACATAAAGCAAATAACCTAATTTTTTTTCTCTCAGTTTTCTATCTCCACATGTGAAAGTGTACACTATAGCTACCAGTAACAGGCAATGTATCGAAACCATCATTATTATTTTTGTGAAGCAATGAGCCTTAATGCTAATTAGCTGCCCGCCATGTATGTCCTAACATTTTCGTATACTACTGAGAGAAATTTAATTCAATGGACTTTCAAATTGCGATTAAGCGTATTGTGTATGCAGTTTAGAGATCGATCTTGGACCCACGTTTTCCGTAACCTTGACCTCCCATGACCTGGCGTAGGTACTTACCCGACACTTCTCTATCGGCACTATCAGTAAAGATTGTCTTGGCACACAACGTCGTCTTCGATGTAACTTGGAATCTTGCTTTCTTAGAGTAATTTAAAACTAATTTTTATGCGTAATTTTGATAATAAGAGGACACTTAAGGGTATTTCACTCAATTTTTTGCAGCTGAAGGGAGTCAATATTTCATATTAAAGATTTACTATAGTATGCATATATCGCTTGGCAGAAACTAGAAACAGGATTGTCGCTGCTCTATGATCTGCATTCTACCTATATAGCATTCGTTGTCTATGTCTCAACAATTGTAAGTAGTAAAATATTGAGTGGAGTCATATAATCCTAAGGACGTAATCCATATATATATATAGTAGCATACATGTCTATAAATACCTACAATACTTTCATGAAGCATATCATACATGAAAACTATTATTCAATGAAGTTCATTGTGCTGTACGTAATATACTGTATATCCGCTGGGGCAGAATTAGAGGGTCACACGCGCATGCGCCAGTGTAGGGGATCACCTCTTTGCTACTGATAGGTGAATTCTTGCCGTGTTCGGCTCTCTGAGTTAGCATTTCTCGCGTTCAGACGCTACTGCGGAGGTGCTGACCTTGACCAAAAATGGGTTGGTCGGGTTATCGACACGAGCCCTGCGTCTCTGACGTCATAGCTCTGATAATTTACGGTCGATTGTAGCAGTGCTCTTCTCTGATGCAAGTGGGAATTTATCTGTAGCACGAACAAGTGCATGTAGATTTCCCAATTGGGTTGAGCGGTCAGGTTAACTTCATCTTTATTGCTTGGTACGACACTCAAGCTACGTCAGTGGTCGGACAGCCTTTTGAGAGAGGAGAACATGCTCTATAGAAATATACATCGCAGGGAGCTTGTTGAGCTGTCAGAGGGAGTGAGTACCGATGAATATTTGTTTTACAGATAATTTAGCCCAAATTTCCGTACCAGGTCTGGTTGACGCTAGGAATGTTTATTCCAGGGTAAAATAAGTAACCCTTCGGCCATAGGAAAGTGTCATGTGTTGAGGACCAATTATATAACACTTATTTTTGGCTTAGGCCAGGGACGTGCGTGTGCACATATCCGAGGTCTTTCGTTTCTCTGCACAGCTAGGCGTGTAAATATTTCCTGTGACAATGAAAAGCTGGTGGAAAGTTCACACTTATAATTCAAAAACATAAACTAAAGCCCTTTGAGAATGCATGCCTCCACCAAGCATGACACAGTTAACGAAAATTTTAAATTGGTCCTGAAGCGTTCAGGATTCCCATTTTATCGTCACTAAAATTTGGTCATTTGTATCTGTTGACTTAAAAACAATTTCTGTAACTTTCTTGAAGATCCGTACGCAATTCTTTGAGTTCTGTTCTGACAAACATTATACCAAATAATAACTAAACACACAAACGGACTAACCAATCATCCCCAAACTTGGTAATTTGTGTTTTTAAAAATTCCTGTAATGTTCGTATAGATCCGTTCATAAGTTCATAACTTTTAACCAATGTTACTGATAAACATAAAAACAAACATAGAGACAAACTAACAACCGGACTTACACATCATCGCCAAAATTTGATCATTTACTCTTCGTAACATTCCTAACAATTCGTTCAAATTTTAGAAAAATTTGTCCATAACTTTTCGAGTTTTGCAACCAAGGAAAAAAAGAGGCTGATAAACAAACAAACGGTTGAACAGATCTTCACCAAAAACTCATTGATCATCTGTTCCTCCTAACATGTCTAACGATCCCCGTAAATTTCGTAAAGATCCGTTCATAACTTTTTGAGTATTTTTGATGACAGATAGATAAGCAGCAAAAACATGACCTCCTTGGCAGAGGTTAGGTCTATAATGTTGGAACGTGAAATAAAGTTTTGATTGCTATCATAGATACCTTCGACGTCAACTACATCATATCACCATCGCTCCAAACTTTCTACAATTAACTGCACTTTCAGCGTGGGGTGTTCCCAATGTTTACATAGCTGCACTCAGAAGCAGCATGACCATTTAAAGCACTTGTTATTAACCACATTAATCTTTAGAGTAAATAGTTACATGTGATTTTTACCCTTTTCCTCAAATTGTTTCCCAGTTAATAAGCGTTTACTTTTGACCAATTCTTTTTAGCGTCACCCTATATTCTGATGCTTCTTTTCCTGTACTGTAATATTCACTTGTTTGTTCAGACACTGAATATTTTTAATACTTATTCTGCGATGGACTTGCAAATCTTTTGCTAAATTGTAATAGCAGTATATGAATAATTAAAGTTTTACAAAAAGTTTTCGTTTATTTTCCTGTCTATACACTGGTGCAGCTCCTAATTTTAACATTGGATAAAGAATGAAATTATTAACTTTAGTTTGGTTTGGTACTTTCTGAACTGGTACTGTAATAGCATTAAGTTACGAAAACCTCCCCTCCGCCCTTGGAGTATATATGTTTTATTATTATTATTATTATTACGATTACCAATATCAAAATAGATCCGGAGTAATATAAAAAAACTAATCTAAGAAAAGAATAGATGCTAGGTTCAAAGATACCAAAATACGGTCGCTTTGTCAGATCTGAAGCTACATCCCTACAAAAGTGTTATATATAAGATTGTGTCTGCAGTTAGGGTCAGATCGAACATTGCTAGAAAGAATCTTAGACAAACCTTGGTCTACATTAACGAATCGTATACAAAATTGCATCCGCACAGCAGGATGGTTGTCAAAATTTTGCGTGTCAAAGTGAGTAAAATCGCGTGTATATATATATATAGATATTTTTTCTTTAAATGGCATAAATATATTGAAGAAATCGAAGAGAAGCAGATAAAATTTTGTTACCCACAACGCGTTTCGCTGTAGCCTGCCCAAATTTTACAAGATCTTAATGAATTAAATTCAGTCAACTTCAAGCCTCCCACCTGATGAGCTGAGGCTACAGCGAAACGCGTCGTGGGTAACAAAATTTCATCTGCTTCTCATCGATTTCTTCAATATATATATATATATATGTACTTCATTGAGAATAAATGTTAAGCCGACGTGCAATACATTTTGCAGAACTAACAATGGTAGTAGTCTTCCCTATCAGACGTACGATTGTACGAGTTATCTGGTGTGCAGCCCAAAACTTTTAGAATATATAGAACGAAAATATTTCAATTCGGTACGTCCAATAACATCATAAGGCCACGGGAACCATTTGGTCCCGTTACAAATAATCTTATTCCTACAGAAAATTATATTTAACCTAAACACAAAGCGCATATCCCTATCGGTAGGTATAGGGTAGATTTTACCAATATTTAGTGTTATAGGGAAGTTTATGAATTGTCAAATTAAAAATATAATGAAGAGCTGCATCCATCACTGCTGCACCGAGAGTTTCTTCATGCCATCGATGACATCCTTCTTTGGCGGTTTCCAGTTAGGGTCGAAGTTTTTCTTGAGAGGCAGCCAGCACTTGTAGTAGTCGTCGTCCAGCGTAGCGCATGTCTTCTCGCCCCACTCCGTGAGGCCCAGCCCCAGGCTTGTCTCAAACATGAATGACTGGGGCGGCAAACAAATGCTATTATTTTACATAATCTGAGGATAGTGTTTCCTATATTATATACTAAATATCTTACGTAAAGACAAATGTAGCTGTATACTGTTTTCAAGTAGAGGCATAGGATCATCTAGAACTGGGATTGGTTCGGGAAATAAATGGTACTATTTTCACATAGGCTTTTGCTGATATTTTTTATATTGCACCCTGCACAACGCACGCATACACAAAGTAAATTTTGTTGTATATCTGCGCACAAAATTTATATATATATATATACATATATATTCCAATAGTTGGGACGTAAAGAGAACATTTATGTATATATTACGCGCTTAGAAGGGGACTTTTTCACAATGACAAAAATGGGGACATGTCCTTATGTATTAGGGGTATCTATCGCTACGTAAAGAGGACGTGAAAATATCTACGGACCGTTCCACCGTCTTCTCGATAGTAAAACGCCACCACCACCACCACCACCCTAGTACAGAAGCCCTTCCAAATGAGCTCTTACCCCGAGAACCTTGAAGGTTAGGTAGGCAAGGACTGGTTCGTTTAATATGCTGTTTTTCTTAGTGTTTTTGTTAGTGTTTTAAAGTGTTTTAGAACGTATTTTAGTATATTAAACGAACCAGTCCTTGTGAACCTAACCTACAAGGTTCTCGTCGTAAGAGCTCATTGTTGGTTAGCTGTTCGGTAGTATACCTACAGTCTTTATGTGTTATTCCTACCGTGTCCTCTTCTTCTCCCAAGTACAGGTGGCTTACTGATAGAGAACCGGCGTGGTAATCTCAAAGTCCCCAGATCAAGTCCTGGCTCGATGCTTTGTATTTATTCTATTAAAACATAAGGGTGGACGGATGAGCCCCCTGTCTGGATAATTCCGGGTGTTGACGGGACGAGAAACTGTAAGATCTTCCAGGTTATTAACTATTCAGGGTAGACGGATGAGCTCCCTCAT
>LQNS02276621.1:4348900-4380603 GCA_001587735.2 Parhyale hawaiensis
CCATTCCTTGCACTCTGTTTGCAAACTGTAGCTCTTTTGTTATATACTTGCTTATAAAACTGTTGTTAGCTGTCGCGTTGTTTATTGTGTAGTCAGCTATTTGTAAGTGTGCTGCTTAGAAGATAGGCGGTTATGAAGCTGCCAGTCCTTGGCGAGGGAACGAGATAGTGAATGACGTGATAACACTTCGTCATGTCAATCGTTGATGACACTCTAGTTAATTTGTAGTTTTGGACTACCTAGTTCAAGCGTTGCCAAATCTGCCGTTCAGAATTTATAAACACATAAATAAAGCAGAAAGGGCTACAATATGACAAAATTCGGCTTGCAGAAGATGTCTCTTATGAAGAGATAATATTAGTAATATGGCAGTCACTTCGCAAGTAGCGTTATTAAGCGACGCCCTGTCGTGGTGACACTTACGTGCCGTCAGCGTCAGGATATTTTCACGGGGTTCCATTGAAAAATTGTTCCCATTATAACATACATCTGACGAGTGCGATCTTTATGAAATCCTAACGCTGCTGAAAAGTTTAGATCTACAGCGGGTGAGGTATCGACAAGAATATTACCTTGTACCGATACTCTATGAAAAAAATAAAATAAAGTTTAGGAGAAAGTTGGAGCTGCGAGTTAGGGAGCCATCGATTGGGTGGCATAATTAAGCCTTCGAGTTTTGACATGCTTGGAACTCAGCCCTGTTGAGTCGAACTTCAGGCATTCGCCATTAATCGATTATCCTTGAGACTTGCGGAAACTCAATAATCTTGCTTCGGAAAATGGTTTTTTGAGCCATCTCAAGCGTAATTGGATTGTTTTAACAATTGCAGCAATGCTTAAAGTAGCGAGGCTAAAATTCCTATCAAGAGTACCGGACCAGTCAAGTCGCTTGAGCTTGGCTCAGCTTAACTTTGAGGAGCCGAGCATAGAGTGCTGATAGGAGCTGTGATGCTCATGCTTCCATCGACAGACGATGAGTTAGTCCTGTAGTTGCTAGGTCTTCCTTTGTGCTGCTGCATTGCTGTTCCAGTGCTATTAGTTACTGAGAAAAGTCTTGTCCCAATACTGGAACACCTTCTCGTGCACCGATGGGAAATACCCAAGGATGATATCACTCTACGTCGTGGCATCATTGACTTAGTCCTGCCCTGACGTGCTCATACGGGAAAGTGTCACAGTTTCGGGATATGGCATTTCTCAATGTTGGTTTGATGTAGTATCTGCGTGGTGCCCTTGATGTAAGGTGCATACTCTTAGCCGATGACATTGAGTCATCTCATTAGATATCGGTGTATGCATCTGATATAGTTAGGATAAAGTGCCTCATATCAGATATAATGTACTACGTAAGCCTCAAAAGCAGGTGGGTTTCGTCTGTGCGGTTGGTACGCGTTGATTATTTCATTGTAATCATTTTTAACACTTTTCACCTAGCAACTTTGCGGAACTGTGGATGAAGGAATATTTCTACAGCAAGATATTCTCCAATGCTGCGGCCACGCACTGTGTTTTGCAGTGTGTCTCTTGTCAATAATGTTTTACTAAATTGGGAGATAAATAACGTGCCACATTGATTTATGAAGTCAGTAATATATACGCTTGTACAAAGTGCCCGGCGATGGTGAAATTTGATTTTCATAGAAATATAGGACGCTACGTTCACATACTGTCATGTGCCGATGCTCTTGCCGTAAATACGATAATGGCGTGCACTAAATAATACCCACGCTAAGCAGTGCAGCCGGAAGCTGTTGCTTGTACGGTAGGTGGAATAGATGCGGCGCACAGGCAGGTAGAAGGACATAGGTCTTTCCGTACGCTGGTGCAAATATCCGCCTTAAACAAGCGGGTGTGAAGCTGGTCGTGATGCGATGGTTGGCTGTGAGATAAAAAAAAAAAAAAATTGCGGCACTTTTTGATGTGCCTTTTCATTATTTTCACTTTAATGATAACTTGATCACAAGAGACTCTTCTGTCTGCTTCTTTTTTTTTTAACTGTGCAAATCATTAGCATAAAGGTCATCTTGCTTGAGAAAATGTTTCTTGCAACTATAGAATCGTGTACGAGTAGTAGATCTGAAGCTGTAACTCAAAAAGTTTCAACATTTTCTGCTGGTGGTTGCGATGTGCGCGCAGTTTAGATTCTGGTGTTGTACTCTAGCTACGTCCAGTATAGGTACTGTTATAATGGTTAGATTATTGTACCTCTTTCTTTCATTCTTGTACAGCTGCAGGTTCGTGTCAATTGTATTGTGCTTTCTGTAATGTTGAATTCTTTGTGTTTGTTATTGGTATAGTTTGCCCTATATATTTTTTTTAGCTGCTGGGCGTTTTTGTTAAAATGCGTTTATAGTTTCTGACTCTCTGTATCACGCTCGTTTTCAAACATGAAGCAAATAACCTAACTTTTTTCTCTCAGTTTGCTATCTCCACATGGGAAAGTGTACACTATAGCTTCCAGTAACAGGCAAAGATAGGTAGACCTTTGCAATGTATCGAAACCATCATTATTATTTTTGTAAAGCAATGAGCTTTAATACTAATTAGCAGACCGCCATATACTTCCCAACATTTTCGTATACTACTGAGAGAAACTAAATTCAATGGACTTTCGAAATGCGTTTAAGCCAACTGTGTTAGCAGTTTTGAGATCGAGCTTGGACCCACGTTTTCCTTGACCTTGACCTCCCATGACCTGGCGTAGGTACTTAGCTGACACTTCTCTATCGGCACTATCAGTAAAGATTGTCTAGGCACACAACGTCGTCTTCGATGTAACTTGAAATTTTTCTTTCTTAGAGTAATTTAAAACTAATTTTTGTGCGTAATTTTGATAATAGAGGACACTTAATGGCGTTTCACTCAATTTTTGCAGCTGAAGGGAGTCAATATTTCATATTAAAGAGTTACTATAGTATGCATGTATCGCTTTGCAGAAATTAGCAACAGGATTGTCGCTGCTCTCTGATCCGCATTCTACCTATATAGCATTCGTTGTCTATGCCTAAACAACTGTAAGTAGTAAAATATTGAGTGGAGTCATATAATCCTAAGGACGTAATCCATATATATTGTAGCATACATGTCTATAAATACCTACAATAGTTTCATGAAGCATATCATACATGAAAACTGTTATTCAATGATGTTCATTGTGGTGTACGTAATATATATCCGCTGGGACAGAATAAGAGGGTCACACGCGTATACGCCAGTGTAGGGGATCGCCTCTTTGCTACTGATAGACAGGTGAATTCTTGCCGTGTTCGGCTCTCTGAGTTAGCATTTCTCGCGTTCAGACGCTATTGCGGGGGTGCTGACCTTGACCAGAAATGGGTTGGTCGGGTTATCGACACGAGCCCTGCGTCTCTGACGTCATAGCTCTGATAATTTACGGTCGACTGTAGCAGTGCTCTTCTCTGATGCAAGTGGGAATTTATCTGTAGCACGAACAAGTGCATGCAGATTTCCCAATTGGGTTGAGCGGGCAGGTTGACTTTATCTTTATTGCTTGGTATGACACTCAAGCTACGTCAGTGGTCTGATAGCCTCCAAGGGAGTGGAGCGTAAGCTCTGTCGTCTTTTATAAGGCACGCTCGAGGAACGCGTTGATAGAAGCATTCTGAAGCCCCAACCACAGGGATTCTGAAGCGTCAGTAGGTTCATAGATGAACGTTGGCGAGAACCGCATTGCAGTAAAAATTGTTGCATTATTGCTATTCAATGAATCATATTTATTTTGGGAAACACATTTTTGAGTTTGCTCCAGTAAGGGCCAAGAAGTAAGCGGTTTTGGAGCCAAGTTCCTTTTGAGAGAGGAGAACATTCTCTATAGAAATATACATCGCAGGGAGCTTGTTGAGCTGACAGAGGGAGTGAGTACCGATAAATATTTGTTTTACAGCTAATTTAGCTTAAATTTCCCTACCAGGTCTGGTTGACGCTAGGAATGTTTATTCCAGGGTAAAAGTAACCCTTCAGCCATAGGAAAGTGTCATGTGTTCAGGACCAATTATATAACACTTTTATTTGGCTTAGGCCGGGGACGCACGCGGGCACATATCCGAGGTCTTTCGTTTCTCTGCACAGCTATGCGTGTAAATATTTCCTGTGACAATGAATAGCAGCTTGAAAGTACACACTTGTAATTCAAAAACATAAACTAAAGCCCTTTGAGAACGCATGCCTCCACCAAGCATGACGCAGTTAACGAATATTTTAAATTGGTCCTGAAGCGTTCGGGATTCCCATTCTATCGCCACTAAAATTTGGTCATTTGTATCTCTTGACTTAAAAACAACTTCTGTAATTTTTTTGAAGATCCGTACGTAATTCTTTGAGTTCTGTTCTGACAAAATTATGACAAATATTAACTAAGCATACAAATGGACTAACCGATCATCCCCAAACTTGGTCATGTGTGTCTTTTAACAATTCCTGTAATGTTCGTATAGTTCGTATAGATCCGTTCATAAGTTCCTAACTTTTGGGTTATGTTGCTGACAAACATAAAGACAAACTAACAATCGGACTTACAGCTCATCGTCAAAATTTGATCATTTACTCTTCGTAACATTCCTAACAATACGTTCAAATTTTAGAAAAATTTGTCATAACTTTTCGAGTTATGTAACCAAGAAAAAAAAAGAGGCTGGTAAACAAACAAACAAACGGTTGAACAGATCTTCACCAAAAGCTTATGGATCATCTGTTCCTCCTAACATGTCTAAAGATCCCTGTAAATTTCGTAAAGATCCGTTCATAACTTTTTGAGTAGTATTGATGACAGACAGATAAGCAGTAAACTCAGCAAAAACATGACCTCCTTGGCAGAGATTAGGTCTATATGTAATGTTGAAATGTGAAATGAAGTTTTAGTTGCTATCATAGATACCTTCGACGTCGACTACATCATATCACCATCGTTCCAAACTTTGTACAATTAACTGCACTTTCAGCGTGGGGTGTTCCCATTGTTTTCATAGCTGTCCTGAGAAGCAGCATGACCATTTAAAGCACTTGTTATTAACCACATTAAACTTTAGAGTAATTCGCTACATGTGGTTTTTACCTTTTTCCTCAAATTATTTCCCAATTAATAGGCGTTTACTTTTGACCAATTTTTTAGCGTCACCCTATATTCTGATGCTACTTTTTCTGTACTGTAATATTCACTTGTTTGTTCAGACACTGAATATTTTTAATACTTATTCTGCGATGGACTTGCTAATCTTTTACTAAATTGTAATAGCAGTATATGAATAATTAAAGTTTTACAAAAAGTTTTCGCTTATTTTCCTGTCTATACACTGGTGCAGCTCCTAATTTTAATATTGGATAAAGAATGAAATTATCAACTTCAGTTTGGTTTGGTACTTTCTGAACTGGTACTGTAATAGCATTAAGTTACGAAAACCTCCCCTCCGCCCTGGAAGTATATACTCTATGTTTTATTATTATTACGATTACTAATATAAAAATCGATTCGGAGTATTATAAAAAAACTAATCTAAGAAAAGAATAGATGCTAGGCTCTAGAATACCAAAATACGGTCGCTTTGTCAGATTTGAAGCTACGTCCGTACAAAAGTGTTATATATAAGATTGTGTCTGCAGTTACGGTCAGATCGAAAATTGCTAGAAAGAATCATAGACAAACCTTGGTCTACATTAACGAATCGTATACAAAATTGCATCCGCACAGCAGGATGGTTGTTAAAATTTTGCGTGTCAAAGTGAGTAAAATCGCGTGTATATACTGTATATATATATATATATATATATATACTTCATTGAAAATAAATGTTAAGCCGACGTGCAATACATTTTGCAGAACTAAAAATAGTAGCAGTCTTCCCTATCAGACGCACGATTGTACGAGATATCTGGTGCGCAGCCAAAATTTTTAAAACATGTAGACGGAAAGATATTTCAATTCGGTACGTCCGATTACAGCATAACGCCACGGGAACCGTTTGGTCCCGTTGCAAATAATGTTATTCGTACAGAAAATTATATTTAACCTAAAACACAAAGCGAATATCCCTATCGGTAGGTATAGGGTAGATTTTACCAATATTTAGTGTTATAGGGAAATTTATGAATTGTCAAATTAAAAATACAATGGAGGGCTGCAGCCATCACTGCTGCACCGAGAGTTTCTTCATGCCTTCGATGACATCCTTCTTTGGCGGTTTCCAGTTAGGGTCGAAGTTTTTCTTGAGAGGCAGCCAGCACTTGTAGTAGTCGTCGTCCAGTGTGGCGCACGTTTTCTCGCCCCACTCCGTGAGGCCCAGCCCCAGGCTTGTCTCAAACATGAATGACTGGGGCGGCAAACAAATGCTATTATTTTACATAATCTGAGGATGGTGTTTCCTATATTATATACTACATATCTTACGTAAAGACAAATGTAGCTGTATACTGTTTTCAAGTAGAGGCATAGGATCGTCTAGAACTGGGATTGGTTCGGGAAATAAATGGTACTATTTTTACATAAGCTTTTGCTGATATTTTTTATATTGCACCCTACACAACGCACGCATGCACAAAGTAAATTGTGTTGTGTATCTACGCACAATATATATACATATATGAATTTCTAGAGATATGGCACATAAAACTAAAATCCCAGAAGGCTTTCTTATTCACTTCTTCAATATATATATATATATATATATATGATTTCGAGGCACAGACTCATGTCAAACATGGGCAAGGGCAAGGACCAAAGCTATTTTCAAACTATCTAAGGCTATTGTTTATTTAATACACCAGGTTTCTACCATGTACTGTGAGCAAATACAAGAGTATAAACCCGCAGCGAGAGGATAAGATTAAAATCAGTACATATTGCTCTCGCTCATCAAATGAAATACTGTGTCAGGAAACGAACGATATTAAACATAAAAATTAAATCGTGCTGGAGTTTTCACCCAGACTAACTCACAAACAACTATAAGTGAGCAGGCTCCAAGGTTGATCACTGCTGAATGACGTAACGTCACAAAATTTCGTAGGCTACATTCACGAATAACTTGGATCGGATAACAAACATTGATGATGTCTCATGGTCACGTCCTACGATAATCTCAATAAACGTGTTCTTCCTAGCAATGGTCCAAATGCTTTGGTGTGTTACACACACAGCAGATACGCGCACAGCTCGATGACTTCTAATTTACAACAGATTTTACAATATAAGAAACAACTGGTGACCCTTATTTCAGTAACATAACACAATGGTAAAAGTCTTAGCAAGAATATTTTGGTAGACACATGGCTGTGTT
This sequence comes from Parhyale hawaiensis, assembly GCA_001587735.2. NCBI lineage: Eukaryota > Metazoa > Arthropoda > Malacostraca > Amphipoda > Hyalidae > Parhyale > Parhyale hawaiensis. The sequence continues at coordinate 4,356,190 of LQNS02276621.1, forward strand.
TACAAGAACACAGCAAACAGTCTAACAATTGTATCTGAGAGAACACGTATTAACACTGCAGTGTTAAATGACTTCTAAGTTCCTCAGTGCTCACCTGAGTGCCGTCAGCCACCCTCTGGGGCACCAGCTTCGCAGTGGAGGCCGCATCGAAGCACTGGGCGTCAGGACCGTGGGGGGTCATCATAGAGTGCAGGGTGGCGCCCCCTGGCAGGAAGCCTGTCTCTTTGGCTTCGTAGTTCCCGTACAGCAGACCCATGAACTCGCTCATGCAGTTGCCTGAAAAATAAATTGTACAACTGATGTCTTCAACTTATGAGGCCCCATTGACGATTATAATGTTTCTTGCTATGTTGACCTGTACAGTTACTGTGGTGATCAACAGCAGGGGAATTTTTAGTAGAAAAAATTAACAAGCTATAATGCTGTCCATCCTAATGGCAGGAGGTGCTTAACTTGGTATAGGAGTCACTTTTTACGATGCTGTATTTTTACTGTGCAAGACCACGGTGCAGAATAGGTTATAGGTTATCAATTTTTGTGGATTTCTAACGATAAACATCGACCATGGCAGTGATAGTTGTAGTAGATAGTAACTTTGGCAGTAAGAGAGATATTATATAACAGCAGCCAATGCTGGACTTCAGCTAAGGAAAGTGTCATCAAAGCAGAAATTTAACTCTAAATTGCTAGAGTGACGTTACAGGGAAATGACGTTGTCACGAACCAATTACATAGTAGCGCTTAGATTGATCATGTGATCGTGTAGTAGGGAGTGAGCCTCCAATCAAAGTAGCTCCTTACTAGGTATGCACTACTAAGGTGACGCCATAGGTGTAGCGGAAATGGAACTTCTATTGGTTGCCCAATTCGGCATTATTCTTCGTAAGGCGGGTTCACACTTGGCCCTTTATTCTCCGTACGCATGTGCAAAACGTGATGTTTTGTCACTCCCTAATGAATAATAAAAAAACGTTCACAGCCTCCTGACATGAGTGACGTATTAGTGACACTTACTAAGAAAACTGACTTGACGACTAACATTTACCACATTCTCCATGAGTTAATTTGCTTCCCTCGCAGGAATAACACTACACGAAGTGCAAAATATATGTGACGGCTTGACAAAAAGGGTTAATCCACAGTTTTGGCAGATACAGAGCCGTGTTGTCGAGAATGCAACAAAACGTTCCAACAATTTGCACCGCATGCCGAGAACCGAAGACTATAGTGTGACTCCGCCTTCAGAATATAAAGTAGCTACTGTAGCTGCCACAGGGCCGACACTCACGGTGATAGTAAGGAGGCCTGAAGGTGTGGTCCTGCACTGCCCACCGTGGGGGGAAGATCACAAAGTCCGCGATGGCAACGCCAGGCTTGGTACTGGGACATGTCAGTACCGTGAAGATGGACGGGTCCTGCAAATGTGAAGCTCTTATAAATATATGCGTTATTGTTATATTCAGAAGTTTGAGTCTCATTTTCCACAACAAAGGCAATAGGTATGACAAAGGAAAAAAGAACGAACAGATAGTATGACGATACACACGTGGAACTCATGCACGAAGGTGTTAGCAGAGGAAGATCAGAAGGAAGAAAGATTAGTAGGAGTATGAGAGGGAGAGGAAGCAAAGTGGGCACGAAAGACAGACGTCCCGGAAGCCTAGCTAATGGCTAAGGTAACCTACAGGGTTCCCCCTGGGGCGCTGCTCTCCATAGCATAGGTTGGGGAACCTATACGAACCTAACCCTATGGTCATCCTATGGTTAAATATATGCATGGAGCTGCATGTGTACAGCGGCAGAGAACACGGCGACTTCGGGGGAGCTAGAGGGCTGCAGCCTGGGCTTCGGCTTGTGGCTGGGAATGGACCTATTGGTGTGCCAATTTCTAACTATGTAATATAGGCTAATAACGGAATTAATGTAGCCAACAAACATATTGGGCTGCGGAGATAAAAATGGTAGCTCGTGGTGATAATAATAGCACAGGAAAAAGCTTCTCTACTCAACGCAGTCAGGCAACATGATACAGCTTGATTTTCAGGCTCTAAGGCATGAAGTGTGTGCTCTATGTATATTTAGTAAAAACCTCTTCTTTTTGCTCATCATAACCAAATTAAGTGGGTAAATTAATGGGTGAAATCAACTAGTAGTTTCTCTGTGAGTAGTTTTCGTTGTTCGCTTGATTATTAAAAAAAACTTTTATCTCTAGCATGTAAGTGGAGACAATCTCCTATGACGCTCTGTTGTCGGTGTCACACCATTTACAGTCTGCGCCGGATTGTAGGACGGAGGCACGCTCTGTCCAGTTGGACTCAGCACGGCGTTTGACAGGGTTAACCACAGGGATCTATTATATAAGCTGGAATCCTTTGGCGTGGGTGGCAGGGTTCTGTCAATTATTTGCGATATTCGAACGCAGAGTCTGTCTCTTGGCGGCATTTTGAGCGCCTCATTCGCTGTGGTGTCTGGTGTCCCTCAGGGCAGTGTGCTTGGCCGGCTGTTGTTCGTTCTCTATACTAGTGAAAACACGATGATCAACTATGCGGACGATTCCACTTTCATAGCAGTGATACCTGCTCCTTGTCTGCGTAATGCTGTCGCCCAGTCTCTGAATAGGAATTGGCCACGCATTAGTGCATGGTGCTCAGCATGGAGTATGAAGCTGAATGCCAGTAAGACCAAGTCGATGACTATCAGTCGGTCTCGGACACTTATACCGCAGCATCCCAAACTGGAGATTGATGACACTGTGCTTCAAGAGTCTAGCTCCTTGGAGAAATTCTTGGTGTTGTCTTTGATGAGAAGCTTACTTTTGAGCCGCATATTAGGAGGTTGGTGTTACGTGCTTCCATTAAAATTGGACTCCTGCGTAAGGTGAATTCTGTGCTTGGTGATAGTGAGGTTGTCCTCAGATATTTTTATGCTTTTTTGTAGCCTTTGTTGGAGTATTGCTCACCGGTCTGGGCTTCAGCTGCTATTATTATTATTATTAGAATCACACCATGCTGGCGACGTAGGAACACTAACTTGAGTCTGTTGGACCGACTTGTTAGTTCAGCCAGCAAGCAATGCGCTGATAATGAGCTGGTGAACCTGTCCCACAGAAAGGTAGCCTGCTATGTATGTTTTATAATGTGTACAACAATGAGAGGCATTACTTGTATTCTTCTCTCCCTGCCCTCAAGGTCTTTAGGAAAGAGACACGTGTTGCATGTGGAGCGCACTCTTTCACTTTGGAGGATGTTGGATGTCAAACTAATAATTTCGGTCGGTGCTTCGTGCCCTGGTCGGTTAAGGTTTGGAATTTGTTGCCGGCAGTGGTTTTTGGTCGTATTGGCCTGCAGGCGTTCAAGTCATCTGTTAATGGCTTTTTGCTGGATTTCCTTTAGCAACGCTTGGTGCTTCCGGTGTTGCAATGTGCTTCATTTGGGTTTTATTACCTGTCCGTGGGAGCTCAAGCACGAAGTCTTAATAATAACAATTTAGGGCGTCATCATTTGGGCCCACCGAGACCGTAACGTAAAACTGGTTTTCGTTTAAGTGCCTCAAAGTTCATTCGTTTCTCCAGATTTCGTCGCTTTTTAAACGAAAATCAGTTTTCGTTTACGAAAGTTTTCGGAATTTTCAACTTGCTCGGAAAGCAGGTTCAAATCGCTAAACTGCAATAAAATTTGTTTTTAGCCTCATTTTGGCAAAAATTGTTGCCGTGAAGTGGTTATTCGCGTATATCAGTACTATATAATAATTCACGTCGTGTTTTTATTCATTCATTTATTTATTTATTTATAACTATATTTATATCTTTCCTGTCACGCTCTATGGGAATAAGATAGGAGAAAATTCAGATTTCAAAATGCGAAAAAAAGTGGGGAACCTTGCAATCCTTTTCTTCGGCGAAAAAAAAAGTTGGGTACCTTGCAATCTTTTTCTTCAGTATTAGATAGGAGAAAATTCAGATTTCAAAAGGCGAAAAAAAGTTGGGTACCTTGGAATCTTTTCCTTCAGTATTAGATAGGGGAAAAATGAGGAAGTCCAAAAGACGGTGGGGGTTTAGGTGAAGTGTTAATTTTTTGCCGTCATTTATAATGACGGCACGGGCCACTAGTTTAGTAATAATTACTTAGCAGCACAGTAACGAAATGATTTTTGTGGAGCTGGAGCAAATTTTTAAAAATATTTCTTCAGTGATAGTGAATACTCCTCATTTAGTTTTTGGCAGCAACAACAGACTTGCTTATGGAAATTAAATTGCTCAAAAACATTCAATATTTTGCTTTACTTTGTGGACTAATAACTGCGAAAAACGTCGATGCTGGTTTGTTTACAATCAGACGGTCACATGACCGAGTATAGCAAGCTGAGTTCGTTTGGTCAGTGCTAAAACTATCCAAATTCGAAGGGGAAACTGGTGTTCGTTTATCTTTTGAGTGGGCTCAAAAGATGGCGCCCTTCGCATTTTTTCTTCGAGAATCTGGTAAGAAAACGCACATTTCATTTGGCAAGACTGTAATGTAACCATATCTCGACTTTTACGAGCGCATCTCGAATATTTCGATTTCATCCGGTCACCATCTCTCATAAAAGTCGAGAGTTACATGCATTCAGAAAACTACCAAAACTTTTGGCCAGACTACTGGAGATGCTATTGGAAGTTCATGGCAAATTGCGATTGCATCGCCAGCAGAGAGGCACTCACGATAAGACTAATGAACTAAGTTACATATGGCAGTGCCACACACTACATATAATCCAGCAGTAGACTCGACGCAATCAGGTGAAATGCTTGACTATATTTACCTCCGCCAAAACGGTTATATTTTAATCGAGTTTGACTGTCTTTTTGTATGTCTGTCAGTCACAAAAAGAACTCAAAAAGTTAAGGACGGGTCCTTACGGCAATTACAGGGGTTGTTATATATGCTGAGAGGAACAGATGATTAACTTATGGTGAAGATCGGCCTCTCAGTTTGTTTGTTTGTTTGTCTGCCTCATTTTTCCTAATGCCATAAATCAAAAAGATGAGCGAATTTTTGTGAAATTTGCATGCGTTGTTGGGTATATGACGAAGAGTAAGTGACTAAATTTTGGTGACGATCTGTTGGTTCGTTTGTCTCTGCAGGTGTTTGATTTTATGCTTGTTAGCAAAATAACTAAAAAAGTTATGAACGGATTTTCATGCAATTTACAGGAACTGTTAGTAATGTTGACACACAGAAATGATTGATTTTTGGTGATGATCGGATGGTTTGTTTGTGTATTTGACTAATGTTTGTGAGCAGCATAACTCAAAAAAGTTATGAACTGACTTTCAAGAAAGCTACATAAGCTGTTATTACTGTGGAAAGACACAAATGATTAGATTTTGGTGTTGATACAATGGAAATTATAGTTTCAGAACCAATTTGGATGTTTCGTTACCGTTGCCTTGCTTGGCGGAGGTATGCGCTCTTAAAGTGCTCTAGTTCTTTATGCAAACTACTAGTCTGCTGCTTGGTACTAGAAAATATGACAAATGAGGAACAAGTTGGACACTTTAGGTATTGATAGTAGAACACTCTATAGCCGAAATGCAAACTGCTATATTACTTCATTCTTGAACATATATCAAAGATGAGTAGTGAGATTCATCAGATATCTACATGAGGCGAAGTAGTATACTGTTTCTTGAAAAAAAAAAATTAACACCCTTGCATGAGCAGTTGCGTATTACCAGCGAATACTGTACTGCATGGTCAACATATCAAGCAATAATAATGATACTGAAAGATACCGGCAATAATATTAGTGGAAGAACTTCGAGTACTAGCTCTCTAAACTAATGCTCCTAAGCTAGTCGACAAGTACCTGGAAGGCCTTAGTCTTTCAGACGCCTAAGTTCATTACGCGTCGGAATTGTACCTAATATGCGGTTGCAGTCTAGCTGCAACGTCGCACTATTTATATACAACCTTGTAATTACAGTCAATAGACGATGGCTTGAGCCACACGGAGGAACCAACAGAGAGAGACTCACGTACCCCGTATCCAAAGTTAATACAACAACTTACAAAAGTGTACTCACGCAATGGTCGAAGGCCGTAGCGTTGATAACCATAAATTTGTTGAGATCGTACTTGTATGGATAGTAATTACCGTGCCAGGCGACCACATCGAAGCAAGAGTGGCCCTGCGTGGTTTCGAACAAAGAATTCTGTGGGTGGAGCGAAACATTAGAAAATGAAAGAAGTAATGAACAATTTGGTTTGAAAAGGTGTGAAGGGCTTCATATAACAATGCTAATATAAAGAGGAATGTACATATAGCTTTCGTCTGCAGGTACTAAATGTATGATAAAAAGATTTGACATACCGTGTAAAAAACATGGTCCGCCTCTGATTAATGAAACTATTTGCCAACACATCACAGAATTTACTGGTTACTGAGACTGAAAAAACACTCTGCTCGATACATATTCGTTGTTAATAGACATTAAACTTACCTAATTGAAATTAATTACGTAATATCCTATACTGAAGACAGTATTGCGTACAAGTTGGCTATGAACAGCCTTGTGGATTCTGAGTTCCATGACTTTGTACTGTAGTGGTTTCTGAAATTATCATTGATTGCTCTTGCAGACGTTGCGGGTCTAACAAAATGAAAGCGAGTGCAAAAGATGTCTTCTTGTCTTACAACAGTGAGCTTCTCAATTGTCAAATATGCCAGCAATTAGTTTATACTATGAAGAAGTCGAATTGTTCGACATTAAGGTGGGTAAAAGTCCTCTGCTGAATCTTATGACAATTTCCTACTCAAGAGCTTAGGAATCGCACAGAAAGTACAGATATTTCAGTGATTATATTTAAAAAGCGGGGACACTAATCATGCATGGTTCCGCTTACGTAAAAATCACTAAAAGTCATACCTGATATTTTTGTATGATTTTGAAGCTCACGTCACGGTCCTCATAGCGGGCCACAGGAGCCAGAAAATCTCTGGGGTTGGCTAGACCGTTCGCTCCTGCAGACACCAACAAATATTACTGCCCTTGCATTCATGTGTTTGAAATAAATAACGAGGGCTGAAATGAACACAACAAGCTAAACTTAACTAATTTATTCTTACCATTTATTAGTTCTTAAATAAAGTGAAATCGCGTTTAAGAAATATTATGCATGATAAGGGAACTGATGTTTGTTTTGAATATTGGCTGTCGAGGATGAGGGTCGCTGGCTTCAGCTCGTCAACAGCTTCTGGTGTAGCTTGATTCCTCTCAGAAGGCTAGCGCTTGCGGATTTGACGACGACGTTTATACTTAATTAATATTCCTGTTTGAGTTACCAATTTCAGGGAGATGATCTAATCTCAGTCAGTTTAACTCTCCCAGAACTTCAAAAAATACTGGATCCTGGATACCACCTTGAATCGTACTACAAGGGTAAAGCACACAGCGATTACTCTTGAGAGGGCGAAAAATGCAATCTTATGGAACAAGATTAAATTTTCAGCTGCCTCAACCGCTCCCGTTAGCGACTAATACCTAAATTTGATCCAAAGTGGCAAATCCCAGGCTTAAAGTTAAAACTGCAGTTCCAGACAAAGCCAAATCTGGATAAAATTATCTCGTTCAAAGAAGGTGAATCGAGGACAACCAAATTCTTTTCACGATTCCAGTTGCTTGAACTTGTTTCGCATTGAATATTCATTTCTTCTTCTTTCTTTATTGCTGCAGTTCTTATAGTTTATACACCTGAGCTGAGGACAGCTCATGACACTGCACAAATTCCCTGCAAAAAGTTACATCAATCGAAATATATCCCTGATGGAACAAGAACCACACTTGCACTCATACACTGACTGAAGTTCTGCAACCATTAGCGGACCCTCACCGATGGGCCCCAAGTGGGGCAGGACGAAGTGAGCGTCGTAGACCTCGAGGACGTAGCCCCTGGAGGCACCTGTGACCTCCACAGCGAAGCGCATGCCCTGCTGGACGACCGCGATCTCCCCGACAGCGACATGCAGACGGCCGAACTCCGTGCTGAGCAGCAGGGGTCCCTGCTGGGGTACTGGGGAGTCGCGAGAGGAAATATCAAGGCCCGTGTGGCAATTTCAGTTGTTGAATTGCTGCAATATCTTAGGCCTAGCAGGCCAGTTTCCTTGAGATAGGCTAAAGTAGACACAGGGCAACTCCACAGAACTGATGTACCTGCAGTGTCGTATTGTGTACTCTAAAGTGACTCTAGGTTCAAGGTTGAAGAAGCACATTGATTTAATATCGAGTGCATCTTTTTAGAATCGCACGATACCTGGAAGAGTTATGGCACGCTATAAGCATACCAATAAGTACGCCAGACAAGTATTAGTAGAATGAGTGGAATAGAAGTGGGATTATTTTAATTTGGGTTCGATCACCCGAATGCTGAATAGTGGATGAAACATATGGACCTATGGGAGACTGCGTTGAAATAAACATTCCTAGTTGTTTTCTGTGGGTATACATTTAATAATAGCAATGGGTAATAGCGGCTGTTAAGGACGGGGTAATTTAGTAACTTGAGTTCTACCTGTGCTTTTTGATAAAATATTCTACCTGCAGTTGCCAATAGGAAGATGTAAATTATATTTTTAACTCGGATAAGAGCACAGTATGACACTGGCGGTCAGGCCATTCGCGCCCCTGTATGTATGAGGTCAATTTTTGTGAAAGATTCAGCCCTCCTCGTATATCTGCTTCTCCCCTGTGATAAGTGCAGTTGTTTGTTCCACCGCACTCGTATTGGAAAAACTCTATGTAGTTTAGCAAAGCCTAATTTACGCCCGGGGGGGGGGGGGAAGAGGGACTGACTTGGCAAGGCAAGCTGAGGGGCTTTTATAACTAACAAGGTACAGTTATGGCTGTATAATTAAATATACACATATGTACCACAATTTTATGCTTTTTCTTTTCCCGCAGCGACTCTCTGTCAAAAGGGGTCTGAGCCGATTGCCATGTACTCCTTTATTAATCCGGCCTTGAATAACGAGGTAAATCAATTTGGTATCTACCGACAGAGTTAAGCTCAAAAGTTTGGAACGCACGTTATTTAGGAGATGAGTCGAGGTATCTGTAGGACCAAGCTCACGTCAAAATATACGCTACGGCACTCACCGATGAGGAAGTCGCCGTCAGCGTTGCACATGGCAGAGTCCGTCATGGATGCATTGCAGAGGTAGACATGTATTGCGATGCCATGTCTGGACTTGGGGTCCCCAGCACCGCACACCGTGTGCAGACCCTCCACCCATGTCGTGGAGGAGGTCGGCAGCTTGAACGGCATCCATCTTAGCTGAAGTAAGACAAATATAAATTGATCGCAAGATAGAGAATCTTGTAGTGCAGATCATTTGCTGTTGAAATTTCTGTATTTTACTGTACCGTGACTTTTTCTTTACGTACAAATACTGGGAGTCGACACGAAGTTCGATATGAGGACTCTCAGATTACATGGATGTACGCGATGAATCTATCGCTCGTGCACAGTGCACGTCTCTGACTCTAAAACGAGTCACTTTTGTGTGCTTCCAGGTTATGCATGCACATTTTGGAAAACGAATATGAACTATGTCGCATTATGATTAGCGTGGAAGGACTTGTGCTTCAAAAATTTTAAAGATTTATTTTACGGAAGAGGTTTGCTCAGGTGTTGTAGATACCGAAAACTTAGAATTCAATTCATTTACTATATTCGGCTCCAAGCTACCTCAATAATTGTCAGAAAATGAATAACTGACGATATATATGCAGTAATCATGTGAGGATACTATAACTGCTTATCCGTTAATATATCAGGCTAGCTGCTGAGCTCGGTGCAAGACGAGAGCGAGCTGACGGTGATAGGCAATTAAGTTACCTGGTTAGGATTAGGGTGGCGGGAACTGAAGTCGTAGTCTAGTTTGGTTTTCTTGAGAGGCTTGAATGGTTTGTGTACCACAGAGGGACGGATGCGGTACAGCCAGGCTCGCTTGTTGGTCTCTCGAGGAGCTGTGGGAGAAGCAGGACCCGTATTAGACAATTAGCTAAGTGCATATATCGTAGCTCTTTCAATGAATCCAAAAAGAAAATTCATCCATAACATATCAAAAATAAACAATCATAAACAGACATACCTGTTTCAAATTATTTTACTTGTATTGTCTTTAATAACGGGTGAATGATGACTGTCCACTAGTATAAATCTAGAGGCCAACAGTGAATCTTCTCCCTAGGCGTATTATTTTACCTTTAAGAATGAATACCCCAGAGTGCTGCACCCCTAATTTGCTGGGCATTGTATCCAGATGAGAAGCATGAAAGATTTATTACTTCCTATAAGGAAGTTATGTTTTCATCGAGTTTATCGGTCACTAAGACAACTCAAAAAGCTATGGACTGATCTTAACGAAATATACAGGGACTGTTTGGTATGTTAGGAGTCTTAGGACTCACTTAGGAGGAACAGATGATTACCTTTTGGCAAAGGTCCGTTCATCCGTTTGTTCATGTGTCTGCCTCTTATTTCTAAATGCCATAACTCCAAAAGTTGGATACGGAGTTTTATTAAATTTACATGAGTTATTTGGTATAATACGAAGAGGAAATGATCACATTATTATGATGATCTGTTTGTTTGTGTCTCTGTTTGATTCTGTTTGTTAGCAAAATAACTCAAAAAGTTAGAAATGGATCTTTATGAAATTTTCAGGAATTGTTAGTAATGTTGCGAGACATAAATGACTAAATTTTAGTAATGATCGGTTTGTTTGTTTGTTTGCTTGTGTGTTGGATTAATGTCTGAATGTTTGCTAGCAGCATAACTCGAAAAGTTATAAACTGATCTGCAAAAAAATTGCCAGCAGCTGTTACTACTGTCCAAAGGCACAAATATTAGATTTTGGTGTTGCACAACGGAAATCATAGCGTTGCTTCAGAATAAATTTGAAAGTTTCCTTACTGTTGCTTTGCTTGGCGGAGGTATGTGCTCTCAGAGTGCTCTAGTTATTATTATCCTTTACCGAGCGGCAGGGGAACTGCAGTGTAATTCACCACGGGGTGCGTTAAGGTTACAACCACTGCAACTAATCTATATGTATTTACCTGTCGTATAGGTCAAACTTAACGTAACGTATATAACTGAACGACAACACGAAGGCATTATTACTAACAACATCAAGATAGATAATCATGCATTTCTCCAACAGGTGGAGGTATTCAAGGTACATATTAAATAGTCATAAAATTTCAATTATTTGTGATTATAATGTTGTTGTTTTAAAAATCTACATTTTATTACAGTGGGTTAATATAAACTTTTGTTTACTGGAAATAAGTTTTAATTTATTTAAAATTGAACTTTATCGATTAAAAGCAAAACTTTTGTCTTTCGAAAGCAAATTTCAGATAAATTTTAATTTAGTCACTTAATGAAATTTCCATTTGTATTACTCAGCATAAAACCCTTCTGTAACTGTACCTGTGAAGGCGGACCCGGAAAGCTGCTCTGCGTACAGGCCGTAAGGGCACACCTGGGGGGAGTTCTGACCTTCCGGCAGCGCCCCCTCCAGCGCCTCCGTCGCTAGCTCCGAGCCGAAACCGCTCAGGTACTGCAGGGGATAAACTGAGCTTATTATTTCGAATAAACGTAAAATAGTCCATGCAATTTCATTAATTTATGCACTTAAGTGTATAAAGAACAACTAGAAGCCATGCGGATACATTCCCTGAAACAGAGAGTTTTCCTTCTTGGTCGTAGAAGAGAGCAAAGAGGAGAGTTTGCAAAATACGAATCGCTTAGAGTTCTTTGTGACCTTTCTAACGAAGGCTCTGGCAGCAATTTTCAACGAGAGGCGTGAAAATTATTTGGTTGACCAACATAAGTACAGATTTCGGTTCTTTAAAAACTTGGTGCATGATCAATACAATGTAAAGATTGAGGACGCTGTTTTCCCCTGAAAATTTTCATGTCAGTTGTATCTAGAAGGGAATATAGCACGAGTAATTTATCTATGTGAGGCACTGGAAATATTTTTTCTTTATTTACTATGTGTTCATTAACTTTAGCCAGGAACTTTCTTACACCTCGTTGCATATTTTCTTACATTCGAGAAGCATGTTCATTTGAGCAAACCAAGCCGGTCATGATAATTCAAATTTGGATTAAGTGCCTCACCGAGGATTCATGATATTTTTTCAGATAATTGTGCTTTACTTGCTCTCCAAGTAGATTCAGTTTTGGCCGTTTAGCAAGCGTTGAAATCTGGCGAAGAGACTGCTGCTTAAGACATTTACTTCGAATCTAGACTGAGATTATATGCTCGATGTACTCAAACGAAAATAGCGTAACCAGCGCTTACAAAACTGCTGACGCTCGTAGAGGAGAATATACAAATATTAACTAGCAACAGAACTGGTTTGACAAGCTAGGGACCATTAACTGAAGGCCTATGGTGTACCGAGACGACGCCGCTGAGACACGAGGCCTGCTCATAAGGCATATGTAGACCGCGCTCGCGTTAGCTTTGCCACTATAAAGGCTGCGTTACAAGTCTTGGAATCAACTCGATTAGGTTGAGCAAGATGAAGCTTTTGCAAGTCTCTAGGGTAAACGATTCAGAGCCGACACCTGAAATTTGATTCAATAAATCGAAGCCAGCGCACCGGTCTCAAGCTCCAGACAAATCAGGCATGGCTATTGCCGGCAAATTTTGCTAGCCAATCGAATGCCCACACAGCATCGTCATTGGCCTACCATGCCTGCGTCATTGCACCTGTTGGCACGTCCCTGATGGGTCAAAGCCCAAGCATACGGCGCTGTTATTGTTAATATAGTTCTGGTTAAGCCTTCCTACCAGCGATCGAAAGACAGGAATAAGGGACATGTAGTATGTTGCGGAAAAACGCAGAATCCATGCATGGGGGCTGTTTGCACACAATTGATTACCGCGCATTGGTTTAGTGGATCAGGAACGAAGAGAAAAAAAAAGAGCAAAGCATCATTAAGATTTAGGAGTAGCTGACAGTGACAGTCACGCATCTTTCTTAATTTCCAGGATGATTTTTATGATTGCTTAGGAGCATTCCTTAATGAAAACCAAAAGAAACTCAAAAATTATTTATCATATAATGGATCTTTCCAGGAATGCGATGACGTCACCAAGGTAGGTCACAAGAGACGTTTTGCATTATGTTCCGCCCCATCAAATGGCATTACGTTTCGGCGGCTGCAGTAAGTAGATTGAAGGGCGGAACGACAATCGTAGTAATGAATTGATGATAAGAATGACAATTTAATATATCGTATATTGTCGATACACCTAACGACGGTTCTTCTTTTGCCATTATTGTAGAATTTAGTAGATCCGATAGCGTGAAGAACAAAAGTAGCAAGTAACGCGAGCCGATTTGAGACTCTCTCGTTGTACTTCCCCTTGCCTAGTGTTGCCGGAGTGCTCCATGCTGTGTAAATCTGTAGTCAACGCTGTGAGAGTCCGACACTCGTACTCAACAAAGCACCTATCGATGAAGAACCCCTGAGAAACAAGCCTTAAAGACCCTCAATAACTACGTGGTCAAAGTGTTTTATGAACACAAACCGTTGCTAGAGCTGTACTTCAGTAGGAAAGCTATTGAAGCCCACATAGTTTCTTCATCTACCGTACACATGGCTTACACAGTACTTGATAACATTGCTAAATTCTGCTTTGTATTTGTACGCAGGATGACAAAGAATAAATTTTCATTAACTCTTTAGCAGGACTAGTTTTGAGGTATATGTTCATAACACATTACACGGAGCGTTAAATGTATTTCCAGTAGCTACTGTGCTAATGCTGGCACGGCACAGAGGCGCCCGCCGGAGCCGGAGAATACTACGTGTACAAGAAGAGCCCTCCAACCTGCTGGCGTGCTATTGGCCACGGCCCCGAGTGTCTGGACGCTTATTGGCTGGAAACTTGGGCTGGGCTCGCACCCTGACACTCGGCCATGTAAGCAGCATTTAACGAGCCTCGAAACCTATGCTTCCTAAAACCGGACTCTTGTAGGAGCGTTTTTACGCTTTCAAAGTGACGCCATCCAACTTAGAATAATTCTCTATGCATTAACCACTCTAACGGTGCTCTACAAAATATCAGAATTGTTAGAAAGGCTACTAGAGGTGCAAAAAAAAAAAAAAAAAAATCTGAGAGAGAAACAATGAGCCACCATTTATGAACGAGAAATTCATTACGACGGCGTCTGGCAATACCAGTTCTAATGTCATACAGAGTGGTGGAGTCGGAGAGAATTCCTAGGTTCCAACAGATCTCGACTCTAATTCTAAAAATGTTACCGCTGACTCCGACCCTCTAACCCTGATCCCATACTTAATCATTATAAATCATTTTAAGCTCAAGAGGTGCTTGTCAACCTTCAGTTTATTTTTTTTTTAGCTTTAGACTGTCGGAAGGACTTCGGCCGCCATGTTTTCAAAGACTAGCCGTAGGGCGGTGAAGACTAGAAATAAGAAATTGCTGTTATAGGATCGGACTCAGCTCTGAAACACAATATACGCGCTAAATTTGCTGAAATTGCTTCATAGCATACAGAACAGGGGAGGCTTGCGCAATACTGCAGTTATAATAGCAGTTTGAATATGGTAAATGTAGCTCCAGCAGTCATGCATGAACACGTACGAATAATTAATTACCCTAAAGTCGACTTTACTGGTAATGGCTAAATCGATGATTATAGAAGAGGCCTGGCCAAGAAGTTAAGAACCTAATCTACACTTTCCTTGCCTGTCTTTTAAGTTATGAAAAATACCTCGTCTAACCCTAATATACCTCGTATAAATCTAACGTACTTCGTTTAAGCCAAACATTCAGCGACAATACTATCGTCAAAACTGCCACAGTTCTGAGTCACGTTACCATCACAGAATTTTTTGCCACTCCAAAGGCTAGAATCAGAGAACAACAATTCAGTCTCGGTCCATAATTCTGTATAGAAATAAATTAATAGTATCGGGTAAAATACAGGCATCGTGTAAGACTGAGGTTTCGCCACTAGTCCTGAGTTTTGACGGGCGGGTGGAGTTCTCATTTTGAGGCCAGCTGACGGAAGCGTAAAGTAGATTAGAAGGTCTCGTCAGAGCAATACATTTAATTAGCGACATAGAAGGCGAGAAGAGAAACCTATACTGAATTAATACCTGTTCATATCCGTCTAAGAGCTGCGCTACACTGATATCGTTGATAACGCAACAGCATATGGAAGTTCAATATAAGGTGTCTTTTTGTGACCACCTTACGGATGATTCCGCCTGATTTCGCACGATCCGCACTTTTTTGTGACCACTTTTTGACATGATTCTGATAGCAATCAACCGTTATCAGTTGTGAAAATTGATCGCAGCGTAATTTTCTCCGCAGGCTAATCATGCGTGATCAAACAGTGATTCCGGCCGCTGGACAAGTAAAAATTAAAAGTTTGAAAAGCAAGATCATGATGTTTTCTTACAGTTAGGGATAAATGGAATAATGTTATTACGATTATTTGTAATTAGTGACTTCCAGAATTGTAGTTTCGTTAGCTTTATGCCTGTGTATGTTTAAAATGCTTTAAATACTGCTAGTTCATTGATGCATTGACTTCAAATCAAATAAAAATTCCCACGATATCCATTCTCCACCATTTTCTGCAAAAATACAATAGAAATGCATTGTTAAAAAATAGACGTGGCGTCTCTGGTTTGTTTATAAAATCACTGACCGTTCTTGTGCTTCTCACTGATCACGATAATCATGATCACGGTGATTCTGATCACGAGCGTAGCCACAAAAAGACGCCTTTATACAAGCGCACTATCGCCATAATAATGGCATCAGTTTTCACTAAGCAAACGAAATGCGTTATTTTTCAAAGTTTCAAGGGTAACACTAGCAGCCAGCTGCGAAGTTTTGCAATTTTGTTTACGATTTCGATTTATGATATATATATATGTCGTGCGCGTTTGATGGATTTGCGCGATCGATCGATAGCGCTGCGCAATCGGTGGATGTTGTAGGTATTAGGCCGTAATTTCGGGTAAGTTGGACTATATTCGGGTTTAATGTCGGATAGGTTAGGGTAGGCAAGGACTGCTTTTTTTATTTTAAAATTTGAACGATCCACCGATTGCGCAGCGCGATCGATCGATCGCGCAAATCCATCAAACGCGCACAACATATATATATATATATTCAGGCTTAAAGAGCTAGGTATTAATCACTGAATTCTGTTTCATCTTCAACCACAACAGGTACAAACTTCCAAATGTTCCATTCGCCCACGTGCAAGCTCTACGATTTAGGTACTTTTGTTGAACTTCTCAACATACCACAACAGCGTCGTTGTTACAGCTTAGTGCTTTTGCAAGCCCTCAAGAATATACACAAGACACTGACCTTGAGAGCCGCGGGATCACCCATGTTATAAGAGATCACAAGCAACTTATAAGAGGTCTGAGGAGGTACTACTGCGTGCAGGGCTGTACGGCCCCAACCGTGTATCAGCTCGCAGTATCTGGGGGAACAGAACAGCAGCCTTGGTGTAGCCCTCAGGGCTGAAGAACAGGTCTACTGGGTGTAGTATATGGCATTGAGAGGCACCCAACCAGTTCAGCGGGTCTGTACCTGGCACCAGTGCTGGTTACAGGACACATTGCTTGCCGCTCCATGAGTAGCCTGTGAACAGAAGCAGGATATTCTGAACTTTGTAACAGAATAATAACTGAAAAAAGTGAGTACAGTTATTGTAATCCAAAAGTTTATCCACACAGAGAGAATAATTCAAAAGTTTTACAGAAAAAAGCTGAAAGATTCAACTTCGTTACCGAAGTGTCCAAAAATTTGACCATCCTGACAGAAAATCCGAAAGATCTAATATTTGAAATGCCACTGCATTGTGTGTGCTATTTTACTTCGACCTGCTGGAAAAATTGCCCCCTCCTTCCGACTGTCCCAATTTCTGACATGGTAGGTGCTCTCGCAGTGGACTGTGACTGTCACGCGCGCTGCAAGTTACACTGCAGTATCGAAATATTCACTTGTCTGGCATAGGAGCGAGCAGCCAAACACCTGTGTCGAGCGTGTAAGCGCAGCACTTCACTGCTATTCCATAGCGAGTCCATAATACCCAGCGACCAAATAGTTTGCTGTGTCATTGTAAATACAACTGCGTGTGCCCATGTGGTGTGTCGCATTCAGCATTTCTGGGTCACCGGTGCTACACCGGTGAACCAGCCCGCTGCAACTCGTGTCGCAATCATAGCTCAAATGACGACTGCGACACGGGTTACGCCGTTGCGGTGATGCAGGTCACAAAGCACTAACGTCTATTTTAAATAAGCAGAGAGCTAAATTCATACAAATGGGCAACAGATAAACTCCTTATAAATAAATAAATAAATAAAATAAAATAAAAATCATTTATTTTTCTCATAAGGTACTGTGGCCAACAAGATTAGGACACAGCGCCTGAGGTTTGCATGATTAAAGCTAACTTAAGAATAATACTAAACTTTAGCATCAGAGAGTTATACATAATTATGGTCTGCTGAGAGTCACTGGCACAATGCCTACACATTGTGAATGAGATGATAAGAGAAACGTAGGCTACACAGAGTTAAAGCAGAATAGGTTTCTTGGGAGGTCGAAGTATTGTTTNTTCACTAATCAAACGAAATGCGTTATTTTTCAAAGTTTCAAGGGTAACACTAGCAGCCAGCTGCAAAGTTTTGCAATTTTGTTCACGATTTCGATTTATGATATATATATGTCGTGCGCGTTTGATGGATTTTGCGCGATCGATCGATTGATCGCGCAAATCCATCAAACGCGCACAACAAATATATTATATTCAGGCTTAAAGAGCTAGGTATTAATTACTGAATTCTGTTTCATCTTCAACCACAACAGATACAAACTTCTAAATGTTCCATTCACCCTCGTGCAAGCTCTTCGATTAAGGTACTTTTGTTGAACTTCTCAACATACCACAACAGAGTCGTTGTTACAGTTTAGAGCTTTTGCAAGCACTAAGAATATACACAAGACACTGACCTTGAGAGCCGCGGAATCACCCATGTTATAAGAGATCACAAGCAACTTATAAGAGCTCTGAGGAGGTACTATTGCGTGTAGTGCTGTACGGCCCCAACCTTGTATCAGCTCGCAGTATCTGGGGGAGCAGAACAGCAGTCTTGGTGTAGCCCTCAGGGCTGAAGAACAGGTCTACTGGGTGTAGTATATGGCATTGAGAGGCACCCAACCAGTTCAGCGGGTCTGTACCTGGCACCAGTGCTGGTTACAGGACGCATTGCTTGCTGCTCCATGAGTAGCCTGTAAACAGAAGCAGGATATTCGAAACTTGGTAACAGAATAATAATAATAATAATTGAAAAAGTGAGTACAGTTATTGTAATCCAAAAGTTTATCAACACAGAGAGCATAATTTAAAAGTTTTACAGAAAAAACCTGAAAGATTCAACTTCGTTACCGAAGTGTCCAAAAATTTGACCATCCTGACAGAAAATTCGAAAGATCTAATATTTGAAATGCCACTGCATTGTGTGTGCTATTTTACTTCTAACTGCTCGAAAAATTGCCCCCTCCATCCGACTGTCCCAATTTCTGACATGGTAGGTGCTCTCGCAGTGGACTGTGACTGTCACACGCGCTGCAATCTACACTGCAGTATCGAAATATTCACTTGTCTGGCATAGGAGCGAGCAGCCGAACACCTGTGTCGAGCGTGTAAGCGCAGCACTTCACTGCTATTCCATTGCGAGTCCATAATACCCAGCGACCAAATGTTTTGCTATGTCACTGTAAACACAACTGCGTGCGCACATGGGGTGTGTCGCAATCAGCATTTCTGGGTCACCGGTGCTACACCGGTGACCGAGCCCGCCGCAACTCGTGTCGCAATCATAGCTCAAATGACGACTGCGACACGTGTTACGCCGTTACGGTGATGCAGGTCACAAAGCACTAACGTCTATTTTAAATAAGCAGAGAGCTAAATTCATACAAATGGGCAACAGATAAACTCCTTATACCAGAATAAGTAAATCATATCAGTTTCTTGAAACTTATATTGACAAAATTTCAATTAAAACTGAATTTCAATGTAGTTGAGCTTACACCGCTCATCGCTAGATGGCGCTCTCAGAACTACTTTTTGAGTTACGATAACCTTTTCTCAGGTTGCGGCAGCCCGGTTTTGGCGTGATTGCGACACACCCCTGATTTGATGTTAGCTGCATGTCAGCTCATTAGCTAGCGTCACCAGTAGAGTTTTGGATATCCCTTCGAGTTTGGAGAGAATTAGAAAACAGAAAGCTATGCATTTCTCTACTGGTAAAATAAAGTAATACTTTGGCACGTGACGTTGAGTACTAAGTAGTGAGATCATGAGACTTTCGTATGAACCCACCTTCAAGTTCTGACTGGTGCACAAGACTTATAAAATTTACAATGAGAACTTTCCATTTCATCTTCGCTTTGTTCAAGCTAGTGTTGGTGATTCTACAATGGGAGATGCGCTGCAGCTGCTTGTTTGATCTTTGATGGTAATTAACAGTACAAGAGAGGGGGTGTCTATTCTATTTCAGCCAAGCATTACATGGCCTTCTTCTTGTGATAAAAACATCAAGGCAGCAGGCAGTATAAAGAAATATTTACTCCATCTTTACTCTTTACAATCTTTACTGAATCTACACCCTGTATCTAAGGCATATTGAAGAGTACATTCATTCAAGAATCGAGTAACTTCGTTACACATTTGCGCGGTGCAAGACCTTCAAGTGCGTGCGATAAGAAAGAGGAATAGTAAGCAAAAAAAAAAAAAAATGTAAAGGTCATTATTGCAGTTCATGACTATATACTACAGATAATTGACCCTCATTTGCATCCCTATAGAGCTCCGTTTAAGCGATGCAACCCTTTTTCTAGCAACAGGCTGCACTCTTTAGACTTTTCTCGTGTCCATGACATTTCACTCTCAGCTATAAAATTCGAAGTTTGACTTTTAATTTCACTTTTGGTTTTGCGTGATAGCAGTTGAAATTCGACCTTCATTTTCTATTTAATCTATATAATTACAGTAAAAAATGTACTTGAAATGGAGTTTTACATGGCTTGTCATTACAAGCTACAAGTCAGAAATTTCCCATTGGGAAAATTTTTTGCCCAGAGGATGCGTGGGGGAAATGCGCGTGCTGCGCTGCAAAAGTTGCGTCGCTTAATCGTTGGTGCGACAGCTCTGCATCAAAAGCATAATAACGCTCCCGATAAGGTGTAGCCTTGAGCGCAGTGTCGTAAAACTTTAGTGCTCTTGCTATACGAGTACAACTGCGTGCGAGTTATTACTACTATACATCCGACAGCGGCTCCAACGGCAAACAGAACCATGGTTGAATAACTTAACGGGTTAGCTCATGGTTTTATGCGAATAACGTAACGTTATTCATCCATGGAACGGACGTTCAGGAGACAAATGGGCGGTGGCTCCGGGCATGATGATTAGATTAGATAGGCGGCAGTAGACGGATCAACAGGCCCATTCCCATAGAGATACCGGAACTTACGCCCCGATTCTCTATGAGCTATTGCCATTATGTTAGCTTGAGATAAGGACGTCATGTGTTCCACTCCCACGAGACATACTTGTACGTTAAAATGGCAGCAAAATTATTCACAATTTATTGTGCTAAGAAAAAGTTAGATAAAATTTTATCTGCTAGCCATATGCAGTCTTTGAAATAGTGTCTAGGTCGCGAGCCATTGATTTCAGACTCTGCTCTATCGCAGTTCTCACTGCTGCGGAATTTCTACTTGAGTGTTTGAGATAACCCAGTTAAAAAGTGGGAAACCCAAACCCTCTGAGGCTGTAGGCCACTCAGAAACTCTCACATCGCCATGGCTAAATTGTTAGTTTATAATCGACTAACCGATGCAACTTCTCTAGACATGGGGATAGTTGCCTATGATTTTTCTATAAGGGTGCAATGTCTGTGCCAGACTAATAGGCGCTGAGCTGTCGTTATAATTTTACCTTGTTGCAGGCATGATGAATTTGAAAACTGGGTTCAAATGAGGAGATACAACCATATGAAAAATTCAAAGATTTATTTTCATAATGGGAAGAACTAGCGGCTTCTGAATAATTGAGACATTTATTAAGAAAAAATTTCAAAGGCCGTATGCTGAAAAAAAGTGCTAAAGACATTGCAAACATCTTCAGCTTCAGACCCTTTTTTTTAGAGTTATAGTGGATGAATTTTCTATTAGAGTACCATAATTATCAGTCATCCTTACCAGGAAGCAAACAATACAACGGGAGGAGTCAATAGGACTAAAATAAAACTTAGCCGTGACCGCACGTAGCAAATTTACATCACATCGACGAGTCGAAGTATTTGAGTGCGGGACCTCAGGCCTTCGTATATTGTTTTCTTGAACATATCACCGTATTTTTTCGATTTATTTCATTCAATCTCCCGCTCATGACTGGTCAGCTACTTGAACTGTAAAATACCGTAAATTGTTATCGGCAAGTATAGCATATTCGAGCAATAGGCTACCTGTTACTGTGGTATCTCTCGCGTACAGAATTGGCTATAATGGTGCTTATATTAGTTGGTAAGAAATGAATATGTTTTGTGAAGAGCACTGTGAACTAAATATGAATTGTAAATAAGGCTTCAATCAAGAAAAAGGAGCTAAATCAAGTCGCCGAAGAGGAACAAATTCGGCGCTAGCGCTGTGCAAGTTTCCACCACCATGCACTGCAAATTTCTGTAGATAATTGCTAAATTAGTAAATATTATCTTAACTTATTTATACGCTGGAGATGAATTTCGCAATTTAATACGATTTTCAGGTTAAATTAGTTGAAATACTCCTAGGCTGCTCAGTCATAGATTCGTCGACGATGACGTCACTTTTTGGTGCTAATTTCTCGTGAGTCCTCCCGTTACGCTCTTTGCTTCCTGATCCTTACGCTTGACACCCGCATCCTTTTACTGCGGCAGCTTACTTTTCTTCTTATTTAGTTACCAAAACAACCGTAGGTAATTTTTTAGATTCTTATTCTAATAACTTTCGCATAGACTTTCGTTTCATGAACTATTGCTGCTTTATGTAGAAGTTTCTTTGGCGATTGTGCAGGTACTTATTTTTCATGAAGGAGAGTCGTTTAGGAAATTTATCAATTTTTAGAGGATTCCGGGTGTGGTTTGGTACTTGCCCCACGTTACATTTCTTTAATTTATCACAAGCACCACCTTATGACGCGGTCAAGTCAGATGAGGTAATAATTAATCTCGCTCATCACCCATTTTACAATGAAATACTAGCTCCGAAATGCATTATGAATTATACACGCTGAAACCGATCTTTTGAAATGACAAAATTTTTTTCAACTCTCAAACATTTACTTTGCCGGTGCTAAGTGAATTCCACCATAGGAAAATTCCACCGCGGAAAGTTTTACTGCATGGAAATCTTAACGGGATATTCAAAAGTAATTACAGTAGACTACCCGTGTCTATTGTTAGAGAAGTACTTCTAACCTTCGCATTAGCAGCTGGTCCAGCTAATTTGACTTCGCGCACCCGCTCCATAGGCTCAGATAGAGTGACTTTCCGTGACCGTGAAAGGATTATACTTAGCTCTCTTGATACACATTGGTTCAACTAAAGTATAGAAGAAATACAGAACAATTTTATCAGAAACTCCGACTTTAGACAAGTAGGATGTATTCTGCGGGCCTTTGTCACTTCGTCTACTGTGCTTCTTCCCCTCAAGGAGCATATCATATGGGCCATAGGGTTACGTTCTACCATCCTTTCTTATGGGGTGCGGCAATCCCAGAGAGGCCTCGTAAGTTATAGCTTTAGGCGAAATTTCTTCACAGATACAGTATATTCAAAATTCAATAACTGCATAAAAAATATTACCAGTATTAAAAAACAGTCAGTAGTGTACTGCGTGACACTGCTGTATCGGCGCAACTGCGTTATATAAGGAAAAGAAAATTCAAGCAGAGACAACGGGAAACAATATATCACAGTTAGTTGCCTAGTCCCGCCACACAACAGTGGGGCAATGATAGTTGGAACATAGCCCAGAAAAATGTTTGAATACCAAGTAAAGTACAGTTGATGTCACAGAAATTATTCTAGGGCGCATTTTTAAGCAGCTCCGTGCAGGAAACTTTCAATAACAGCGAAAATACGAGACATGATCGACAAGAAGTACCGAGTTTCAACGACCAGTTAAAGCCATTCTGCTTATTTGAGTCCTGAGGCCAGCGTCCTCCAGGTTATAGTTGTGTGTCCCGAGCATTCCCCCAGATAAAGCGAAAATACAGGAAGTCCTAGCGAAAAGACTCATCTGAAGCGTGCTTTAAATGGCATTCAGCAGATAACCGCTGAACTTTTTCCTCAGAGGAATTCCTTGCTCACAATGACGCTGTCCAGTAATCCGAACACTGCGGTTCCGGGCTTTACAGTAGCGTTAAGGCACTAACAACTGCCAAGGCAAAGGTAAGTCAAGCTAAGCCTAGTAGGCTCAACTCGTCTGGCACTTCAGAGAGGAGCGTTCGATTTCGCTTTGTTATACAGGCATTAGAACATCATTGTTTACTTTCAAGACGGCCGAAAATTTCCCTCAGAATTGAGTATTTGACCCTCCACAAGTACTCGACTTAGGGTTGATGCTTGAAACTCGACCCAAAGAAGTGAAACCGAAGCACCCGTCTGAAGTTCAAGACAAGTTGCAATTGGTTTCGTCATGCCAATCCATCGATGTCGCCTTTTGAACATAACGAGAGATCTCCGTTAGATATGTGGTGCAAACACACCTGCACCCCCACAGAACGTTGCAATACTGTGACACCACGTAGCAACCTGCTAGTAATACTAAATACAGTACCTATCGTCCAAAACTAAGGAACAAATTTTCAAAACGGCATAACCTTTTTGTAACCATGTCAGGTACTTCTTCTTCTGCACACTATTAGCCAGTGAGATGTTGATTATTGTGTTCAAATTTGAGACATGTATGAAGGATAATAAAAATTTATGAACGAAAAGCTTTTCTCTTGAAATTTATAGCGTCCAAAACTAAGGGACAAAAAAAGAAAAATTTAGTTAATTTCTTATCCAGTCCGTATTTACATCCAAGACAAAGTTTGACACTGCCATTTGTAAACATTGGTGTTCGTTACATGATGGCACCACGGCAGAAAGCTGATTATATCCTGCGACAAGATATCATCAAGTTGCACAAGAATACTTTCACTATTAGAGAAATTTCTGAGAAGGTAAACAGTTTCGAAAAGTGTTGTGGGCAGAATAGTGAAGTCGTAAGATGAAACCGGCTGCATTG
>LQNS02276621.1:4387471-4400079 GCA_001587735.2 Parhyale hawaiensis
TAGGGGGGGGGGGGAGGGGGTAGGTCCTCGTCTATACTTCAGGTCTGTAAGACTGAGTTTATGCAGGCTCAACCTGGGAACTCTGGTTTTCCTGTTACCTTCTAGCTAGGGGATAGACTTCCTGCTCGACCTAGTGTATCTTACACTAGTTTACTTTCCCTGGAAAACTACACCCGGGGGAGAACTTAGGGTTTCTCAATGGTGAACCCCCCCCCCCTCCCACCCCCCTGGGAACCAACCAGCGCTTTCTAACTCAGTCTCCTGGAGGTTCGAACTGTACTAGGGTAATGTCTCAATTACAGAATGCCTTTCTATTACCGAACACAATAAGATTCCTCCCTATATTCGGTAATAGATGGGCATTCGGTAATTGAGACATTACCCTACTATAGGACACCTACTAGTAGTTACCCTTCATGATCTTACGCTGATATTAGCTGAACATCTTCCGCTTGTTAGATGTACATAGCTCCGCCCAGCCAACTGGGTCAGTGCAAATATTCCCTATGAACTTATGATAGTCCCTAGATAGACTAGGCCCATCCTTGGAAATATTGTAAAAACTCTTTTCCTGAGGTCTGAGGAGTGCCTGAGCCTCTGGAATCTTGCACGGCCTTGCGCTGACTATGGTTCAAGAGTGGCTTCTGAAAGCTAGAAAAGTTGAACTTTTATAGCTCCCTGCTCTTTCCTCGAGGAAAAAATTGCTTGCATGGGGGATTCCTTCCCAGTGAATGGACCAGAGAGAGAGAGAGAGAGAGAGAGCTGACCAAAATCTGAACTCCTGGAAATTGTAAACTTCCATCCTATAATGCCTGCAGAGCTAGGCTAGGTCCAGTGGGGTTGGTTACTAATCTACCATCACAAGTCCTAGAACTTAAGATAGCTCTCAGCCCATCATGTTTCTTTCCGGGCTTCGGGAGCAAAGGACGTATGGGGCACTCTGTTTTCAGCCTTAGCAGGATCGTAAGCCGAGGGTGAATGAGGATTATTGAAACCGCAAGACTGCTTTGACTTCTCAAAGCCCATAGTAAGGTTCTGCCTATCCTCCACTGTCAGTCACCCTGTCAGGTTGTCTTTCTAGATAGAAGACCTTTTACTGGTTGCTGACCTTCTACAGCCGGAACTGTTGTAACTGATGTAGGCTAGCAAGAGCCCTCTGGGCCATAGCAGACATTACCGGGACTAGGCAGAGGATGGTGGCCAGTAGCAACGTCAGCTACTGTCAGGATTCTTCCTCCGTCGAATAACCACTGCGTGCCACTCTGAAGTTATTCTTAACTACCTTCTCAAGAGAAGGGGTGGCGCCCATTTAGGGCAGTACCGCGTCTCTAGACCAGGCCCTATCAGCTGGTCCTGATCACTCCCTGAGATCGAGCCCTCCTCAGGAGGCCCGCCGTCGTGTTCTCCTGTAAGACGGCTCTATAATCTCCGTCAGGATAGTCTCGTCCTATCTTCCTCGCTCTCTGTGACCAAGGATTCCCTATCAACAGGACTCAACAAGGTTAAGATAAAAGAAGATGTCAGCCTTAATCCAGGCATAAATTTGCTTCCATAACTGAGCTGACAAAGGTACAGAACCATTCTCCTTACCAGGAGTCTGGTTCCTGAACCACTTTGAGGAAGGAGAAACTACTAGCTCTATTTCTGCTCATTATACCAACTCCGGCTGTCCTCTCAGCCTTCTTCGAGGCAGAACAGGGGACACCTGTCGTTGTTTAATAATCTGGGAAGTTATCGACTTCCCCAGGGGTACTCTGAGGTAGCCATTGGTCATTTTAAGACATTGTCAACTGGCTTATCTCCTTTGCCTGGGCTTATGACAAACCAGAGACCAACCTATGCATAGGGCTTAGCCATCCGCCTCAGCTTAGTATACCCTACTGATTGAGGTTCTACCGTAGGTGCGCATCTGCCTCCTGCTGCGGACCTGAGATCCTTATCCTTCCCTCAGGGAAGGGGTCATTGCTAAAAGTGCCCACAGCAAGGAAAATTACTTCTGTTGCCCTCCTGATAGCATGTTTTTATTATAAAACTGCAAAAGTATTATATTAAAAGTTAATATTAATTGGGGGAAGCTTCTTTTCAGGAAGATCCGCTGGAGTTGTAGTACCTACTCATTATGCCTACCAATACTTGAGTTTGTGGCCAAATTTAACCAATTCGAAGAGCCTGAGGGAGATCGTACACAGGACTATTCAGCACCTCTGGAGTCAAAACCGTTAGGTACCGTACTCCTGCGCGAAATGTATACCGGTAAAAGGACCCTGGGAGAAGTCCCTATCAGGCTTCGCTGCTCGAGAAGGACGCCAGATTAGACACTAGCCTCGCGTCCTATGTTTGGATCCCCATCAACCTCTGCCTGGGTTTTAAACAGTTTCTTATCAACGGGATAACTCATGTTCTGACCTGGAGCTTCCTTCTAGAAACCAAAACTGCGTCCATAACAGGAAGCAGATCATGAATCTACAACCATCTGCGGTTTAAGTTTGGATTTCTTGCTAAAGGTTAAGCCGGAGATCACCTGCTAAGCGCAGTTCTTAGAGCCTCATAAAGAGGGCTCCTATCTGGGCTGAGAAAAGAATCAGTTCTACTAAGGCTTCAAGGACCCCCTTAAGTAAGGTTCAAGTGTAAGATATGCTGGACCAATATTCAATGCAGGGCCTTCTACAAGGAGTCCAAAAGAATGGCTTAGTTCACCCTTATTTCAAGAAAATTTCGAACTGGAGAAATTTTCCTACTGCTTCGATTCCAGCCTTGGGGCCTTGACTCTCCAGTAGTTCTTTGTAACTGTCTTTGTATATCTGTGTAGAAACTAGAAAGTAGCATAATTTTATGAAAATTTATACTAACATGTTACTTGCACATGCTTAGTTCAAGAACTTCTGCAAAAAACTTTTAACTCTGTTCTAAGTTCTAACTCCATCTGCAGGTACTAGAGTTACTCTATCTCAGATTTTTTTTTAAACCTGCAGGCTTTCCGGCGTCCGGGCACCATCTTACAATAGTCTCAGATTGAGAATCTGGCGAGCCTTCCAACTATTGAAGAGCAACCCAGTAGTAGGAAAAACGCACTTGGTGGGTTAGATAAGCACTAAGGCTTTCCAACCAAGAAGGTATATACCTACATGCTTGAGGCCTTGCGAGGACGCATAGCCTACCCAAGCAAGTATAATGTATAAGCTTGGTGGATTATTAGGGCACTAAGGCCTACCAACCAAGTGTGCAAATGTGTGTGTACTTCACGGATTTATTAGGGCACTAGCGCCTACCAAACAAGGTGTGAATCTCTATGATTGGTGCCCTTTCAATAGCCTACTGCCCAGCCTAAACAACCATGATAATAAGTATACTTGGCGCACTTGTTAGGACACTAAGGCCTACCAACCAAGTGATTATATACATGCCTGGCGGCCTAACGAAGGAAATACTATTATATATGCTTGGCGGAATTGTTAGGGCACTACGGCCTTCCGACCAAGACTTAAGGCAACAATATAATTGGTGGAATTCTTGGGGCACAGGTGCCTACCAGCTAAATGTATTGCTGTGCTAGATGGAATTGTTAGGGCAAGAAAGGCCTACCATCCAGTCTTTAATGTTACGTTAACAGGTGGCATAGAAAGGCCGTATGGACCACCAACGCAAATTAGTAAAGTTCATACGGCAATATAATTCGTGGAATTGTTAGGGCCACTGGGACCTACCACGAAGTATTTAAACAAACAATATACTCGTTGGATTTTTAGGGGCACACGTGCCTACCACCACCAAGTATTTATTACTCTATTCCGAGGAAAAACGATTTACGTAAACTTTAATTCAAAACACAAAACACCATCACTGTCACTGGTCTTCATGAACAAACAACTGCAGTAGCTCTGTGAACACAAGGAGACATGGGTTAAGGATCAAAGATGGAGTGCGGCACCCTAGGCCGATCACACAGCAAACACAGTCTCCAAAACGTATCAGTAAAAACACATTTCCAAACAGGTAAACAGTAAGGGAAGTATTTCTCAAACGCTAAGATCGATAGGTGAACACATTGCAGCAGCTGAGACCAGAGCACAGGTGGCGATGTTGACAGTAGCGCGAGTTGTAACAGAATGAGGAGTGCTGCTGCTGGGCTCCTGAGGTAGGTAGTCTACCAGGTGGGTGGGGCCTAAAAAAAGAGAGAACACCGAAAGCTGTCTATAATGAGGATTACGCCTCAAAACGGTTTAAACTACCATTTAGAGGCCCCCAGAGTTAGGCGCTGTCGCGGGTCTAGTGCTACTGACAGAGGTGTTCTGTCGGAGTGAGCCACTGAGAATAGCTCTGTGTTCAGCTCATTTAGAGCTGCCAATACCCGCACCAACAAAGAGCCATCAAGACCATTAAAACATCCACACATGATGGAAAGAATGAACAAGAACTCTGGCCTGTATGGCATCATACCGGTTCAAAGGCAAACTCATGAAGAGCACCAGTATGCCGAGTATACCTCATCCGAACAAATGGCTCCAGAAGAAAATCAGACAGTGGATAACTAGGGCAATATATATTTTACATAGAAAGCAGACCCCACCATCTCTGCAACAATGCGCCAGATCACAAGGCACATCATCCAGCATGAATGCACACTAACGAACCCCTTTGTCAAACAAAAACAGATGACAATCGGTGGCAGATCCCCAGACTACGGACCAGTATTCCAGATGAGGGAGGACAGCAACTAAAGCAGCAACGTGTCAATTCTACCGAGCCAAATACCCTCCAAGCATGCCTCATAAGATGAAGTTTTTGCGATGCATGTGAGGCAACCGAACGAATGTGGGGCTCAAACGTCAACTTTGGATCAAAATTGACACCCAAGATTACCCAAGTCATCAACTCCAGGAAGTGACACAACATCCAGTCTGAGAGTGCGGAAAGGAAGTCTCACTGTGCGTGACCTAGATATGAGCATGGTTCTTCTGAAAGAGGAAAAGGAAGGGACATAAGAGGGGGGCGCTGCTCCCCATAACATAGCTACAATGAGCAAACCTAAATTAACCTAACCCAATGGCACATCCAATGCCCACTGAGGGGAACACCTATTGAGCATTTAACTTTGATTTCATAGGCTATCAGAAAGAGAAAACAGCAGTAACTTGGAATTATTATTAGAGTTTTAATTTAGCTACCCACCAAAGCCACTTTGAAAGGGAGGTAATTTTGTTCAATATTATATAGCTACATGTTAAACATTTTCACCCTGACTTAAAGCATGCACAATGGCTCAAATAAGCTTACCTTGGTAATATGAGCCTCAGGATTAGAAGGATCAGCTTGCAGAGCATCTTCTATAGCTTTTTTACAGGCCTCTTCAGCTTCAGGCTCATCACAAAGATCTGTGAAGAATAGCTCCGCTACACTGCAATAAACACTGCTCAGCTCTCTTGGTAGAGATGATTTGTCTGAAGGATTTGAATTAGTTTCATCCATGCTAGACGAATTGCCAGCACTGTCAATATCCATTGCTTCTCCCGTAGCATTACTACTTATTGAAGAGCCTTTACAGGCTTCAGCAATAGCATTATGTAATAAACGGATGGCAGTCTCGTAACAGTTCAAAGATTCACGACCATCAACAATTTGTGCTTTGGAGAGGTAGAGTCTATGAGAGCGATGAGGCTGCAAGCTGATGGCCTTATTGAGACACTGCAGGGCCACGTCACTGTCCGACATTTCTAACGCAATGGCTGAATGTAGTTCTAATGCTTCAATATTTTTTGGGTTATTAGCCAGCAACTTTTGGGAAATTTTTCTGGCCTTGTCAAATTGTAGGGAATCCACATAATTATTGGCCTTAGCTAACAGAGACTTAAAAGAGGCCGAATCTAACCGTGTACCCGATGGAGAAACATGTAAATTTTCTTTGTCTTGCAGAGGATTACCCCCTTTTGATCCTTTTCCCTTCATAATTATCAAATTTATAAATCTGAAATAGATAACAGAAATTATATCAATACTAAAGGCTTTCTGAATCAATAAAGTTATTATTTACAAGGTGAAATTTGGATTTATTTTTGCTACCACTGACAATATCATAACAAGTGGCTATTCATGACACAGCGGGGCTAGTGTCCTACAAAGCATGTTGAAGCCTGTAGAAACAAAGGTAGGGTAGTGTGGAGTGGGGTCAAATGAATAGCTACCTAGGTAGCTATATTTTTGAGTTCTGAATCATGCACAAACAAAAGGGTGAGGTATTTGAAATATATTGTATAGACCTATGCATTGTGACATGCATTGTCTTGACAATAAATTGCATACAATATCAAGTTTTAACAATAAATTTTTATTATAAAAAATTAAAAAAAAGTGTGCATACCCATTCGACTCTCTTGGGTAGGGGTCAAATGAGTCAATGCCACTGACCCAGTTCCCATTGCAGTAGAGCAACGGAACTCAGCACCACACATTTTTGAATCCTTCCCTACATAAGAACCACCCCAACTTCAAAGCATTTCTCCCATGGTTTGATGCAGCTCTGGGAACTGTTTTGTAGAACACTCCAGGTTGGTCCTCCAACCATGTCGTGACTTCAGAAATCTAGGCTACATCATTTGGGGCAATGCTTCTCTTTCAAAAACAACTTCATAGCTAGGAAGAGTGAAAGTCAGAGGGTGTAAGGTCAAGAATATACTTCAAAACGGGGAGACTTCGGACAAAAACAGGTATAAGGAAACTTACTGCAGTGACGGGAAAAGTAGCAAAAGTTAAAAGGAAACTTCTACAGTGTGATAAAAGTTGGTATCTCTGTTGTAAATCACTAGGCCCACACTAAAACTTGACTATCATAAACATAGAAAGAAATACGTTTTGTTTGTTGGAATATTTTTGCTTGTTTTGTTACAAAACCTATTCCTTTCTGTGTTTATGATAGTCGAGTTTCAGTGCGGGCCTAGTGATATACTACGGAGGTATCAACCTTTATTACACTGTAGAAGTTTCCTTATAACTTTTGATACTTTTCCTGTCACTGCAGTAAGTTCCTTTTTACCTGTTTTTGTCCGAAGTCACCCCGTTTTATGGTAGCGATCGATGATGGGGAGGATTTCACAGCCACACATGGTGTTACGATTCGTGACACGCACAGGCAGCTGATACCTTTTGCGCCGTCCATACTGACGCAATGTACTATACATACCGTCAACCGGGGTAACTCGGGACGATTTTCAAGGTTTTTTGTTAATAACTTCTTACTATGAATGATTTTCGCTACAAACTGGGTGTCATTTTGTAGGTCTGGATGAGAGCTACAGAATGGTGTATAAAAAAAAATTCTAGCTTTTAACCATAGCCGGCAGTGAATGACAAAAGAGCGTCCCGAATTACCCCGGCATCCGGGGCAACTCGGGACACCTGTAGAAAAAGTGTTAGAAACATGCTTCAAAACTATTTTTAGAAGCTAAGATGTCTTTAATGATGACTGCCGACGTCCACCGTGTATTAGTTGACTATATTAATATGTAGGACGAAGTTTTTGAAGTCATAAACACTTGTGGAGTAAGATTGATTTGTATTTCCACTATCATATTCTATCACAAATTTCTAAACTTTTCTCAACTCTATTCTACGATAGGAGATGCCTGATATGCAGCCAGATGTCATTGACAGGCACTCTATTGTGGAAAACTGCCCAAAAACTCAGTCAATGACGAAGTATATGCCGCGATGTTGAATTCTCTGTATTATGTTCTGATGAAACATTACAATACAAAACATTCCTTGCAATGGTGTAGACGCAATATACTATACGTGATACGTACAGGCAGCTGATACCTTACGCGCCGTGCATACTGACCCAATATACTAGCTATGCGTGACACGTGCAAGCAGCTGATACTTTATGTGCCGTACATACTGACGCAATATACTATACATAATAGCTACGTACAGGCAGCCGATACCTTATGCGCCGTACATACTGACGCAATATACTATATGGGTTACATACTGGCAACTAATACGTTACGCGCCGAGCATACTGACGCAATATACTAGCTATACGTGACACGTACAAGCAGCTGGTACTTTATACGCTGTGCATACTGATGTGATATATGATACAGAACATGCACAGACAGCTGGTACTTTATGTGGTGTGAATACTGACACAACATACAATACACAGACAGCTGGTACTTTATGTGGTGTGAATACTGACACAACATACAATAAACAACATGCACAGACAGAACAAATCCTATGGGGTCGTGGTCAGGTGTTGCGCTTATAGAGGTCAGGGGCGGGTAGAGCGCACTATGCAACCGAAAAAAAATAATACAGCTGCCACTGCTGCACCGCACGCTACGGTTACACAAGGCACCCTTAACTCCTAACCGATTCTGGTCTCACACCCAACCTTATCCTGTACTGACCCTCTCTTCAACCTCAACTCCTAACCTCTAACTTGACAGCCTCGCTCTACTTCACCTTTGACTCGATGGGTCCCCGGTCACATCTGTGGCCTAGCCCGGTTGATTGCCGACCTGTTCACAATAACATTAGGCGGCAAACACCGTGGTGAAGGACCACTCCCAATAACTACACTGGCACTTGTGCCCTTGTGAGGGGGATTGACTTCTTTATGAAGCCCACAGAGTCCTGTTTCCGCTCTACCTTCTGGAAGCCTTGTGGGGTCGTGGTGCCGCAGCAGGTTAGACTAAGGGAGGGAACTACGAAGCGTGCCGTGCTTAGGTGCTGACGCGATATATGATACACAACATGCATAGACAGCTTGTTGCTTGGGCGCCGTGGATATTGATGCAATATATAATACACAACATGCACATGTAGCTGATATCTTATACACCTTCCAGACTATCATTGCGGTTATCTGGTCGATCAATATGCCGCAATGTCCGACTGGTCGATCATTGCGGTTATCTGGTCGACCACAGTGGTCAATCAATAAACCGTAATGTCCGACCGGTTGATCATTGCGGTTATCTGTTCGATCAATAAACCGCCATGTCCGACCGGTCGATCATTGCGGTTATCTGGTCGACCACTGTGGTTGATCAATATACCGCAATGTCCGACCGATCGATCATTGCGGTTTTCTGGTCAACCACTATAGTCGATCAATATACCGCAATGTCCGACCGATCGATCATTGCGGTTTTCTGGTTGACCACTGTGGTCGATCAATATACCGCAATGTCCGACAGATCGATCATTGCGGTTTTGGTGGTCGACCGATCGACCACAGTGGCCGTTACGGTGATCGGAGACTAACGCCATCTTGAAACAAGAAAAGTACAAATGATAGCATATGAAACCAAGCGGTGCATAGAATAATTGAAATGGCGCCTAGTCACCGGAATGGTGGTGTAATATCTGGAATGGCGCCTAAAACAACAGGAATGACACCCGTATGAACAAAATTTTGCGTTATACAATAGAATAACTTAAGTAAGACTAGCGTAGCCTTTTTTTTCTATATTTATCTCTACAAAGGGGATGGCAATTCTGTAAACAACTTGGGTAAGCGAGGTGGACTCTCATGTGTCAGGGTAGCATGGAACAGCGGGAGGTACCTGCGGTGATACATTGTCAACAAAATGGAAATCGATTGTATTTTACGGTATGAATTAGAAGCATAGAGGATAAAAGAGGGAACTATTTCTTTGGGAATAGATACTAAATGAGTTGAAAGAGAAAATTGTTGATATTGCTTGAAATATCTTTAATATATGAAGAATGGGCCTAATATAAGTTAAAATGGACTCCAAATGTGTTACAACCTGTAGTAATATGAACAAAATTGCTTTAACTCAAGGGTGACATTCCGGTGGTTTTAGGCGCCATTCCGGTTATTCTATGTACCCGAAACCAAGTGCTAAAAGGTGCGCCAGTTGACTACAATGAACTTAATTAAGATAATCATGGTTAAAAAAAAAAACAATTTTGAATTTTGATCGGAGACTAACGAAATGCATGTTTTTTGCCTGCAATGTCTGATCACTCTCCCCCCCCGTAGGGGATGCTAGTTAAGTGGACTCATGAAAAAATTACCAAAAGCTAGGGTAATGTCTCAATTACCGAATGCCCATCTATTAGTTACCGAATATAGGTAGGAATCTTATTGCGTTCGGTAATTGAAAGGCATTCGGTAATTGAAAGGCATTCGGTAATTGAGACATTACCCTAGTCCAATATGTGTACTACGATGTCAAACACTGATATCGCGACTTCAATGCAAGCAAACCCCTCAAAAAAATTGTGTCCCGAAAGTGGTAGTTTTCATAATACCAAAAAATAGGCACATTTTCATACAATTTTCCCATTAAAAAATTCCTAAACTTGAGTTTGGGGAATTGAAATTTACGACTTGCAGGACATATTAAGTATTTCTTTGGCTACAATTTGAGCCTTAGCTGATCTTCCTAGCATCAAAGGTTTGTCTTGCAGCAGTTTTTTTAAAAGAGGGGTGTAAACGTGATCAGAGACTAACGCCTCCACCCTATAGGTACATCAAAAGAAAGAGCACAAATAAAACTCCTTTTTGAGAGCAAGTACATTATTCTAGTTATGAGTAATAGTAACAGTAGTCTTCACTGATTTTAACAGTGCAGTATGAACAGTTCAATATGTAACTAGGGTAATGTCTCAATTGCCGAATGCACACAAATACCGAAAAAAAAGTTTGAAAAGGCGCCAGTTTGACATTATCGCGCCGGGTGGCGTGTTGAGTGTTCATTACCTGTGCTTTGAACACTCTAGTTACCTATTGATACCCAATTTTGAACTTTACCTGTGTTACCTCTTTATTATACAACATATTGTGAGACGTATCCTGTAATCAGCGAAAAATTTCAGCCACATTCGTAAAANACCTAATCTGTCAATAAGATGAGTGTGACGACTCTGAACATGTCCTCCTGAACTGGAGTCGCCGATTGGCGGTGTGAGTTGCGGGCTAACGACAGAGGTACTATGCCGTTAGCGAGCCACTGCAAAATTAAAAGTTAATATTAATTGGGGGAAGCTTCTTTTCAGGAAGATCTGCTGGAGTTGTAGTACCTACTCATAATGCCCACCAATACTTGAGTTTGTGGCCAAATTTAACCAATACGAAGAGCCTGAGGGAGATTGTACACAGGACTACTCGGCACCTCTGGAATCAAAACCGTCAGGTACCGTACTCCTGCGCGAAAAGTATGCCGGTAAAAGAACCTTGGGAGAAGTCCCTATCAGCCTTTGCTGCTCGAGAAGGACGCCGGATTAGACACTAGCCTCGCGTCCTATGCTTGGATCCCCGTCAACCTCTGGCTGGGCTTTAAACCGTTTCTTATCAACGGGACAACTCATGTTCTGACCTGGAGCTTCCTTCTAGAAACCAAATCTGCGTCCGTCACAGGACGCAGTTTTAGTCCGGGCACCATCTTGGAATAGTCCCAGACCGAGAATCTGGCGAGCCTTCCTACTATTGAAGAGCAACCCAGTAGCTAGTAGGAAAAACGCACTTGGCGGGTTAGATAAGCACTAAGGCTATCCAACCAAGAAGGTATATACCTACATGCTTGAGGCCTTGCGAGGACGCATAGCCTACCCAAGCATGTATAATGTATAAGCTTGGTGGATTATTAGGGCACTAAGGCCAAGTGTGAAAATGTGTGTGTACTTCACGGACTTATTACGGCACTAGGGCCTACCAAACAAGGTGTGAATCTTTATGATTGGTGCCCTTTCGATACTGCCCAGCCTAACCAACAATAATAAGTATACTTGGTGCACTTGTTAGGGCACTAAGGCCTACCAACCAAGTGATTATATAGCTACATGCCTGGTGGCCTTTCGTAAGCGCCCAGCCTAACGAAGGAAGTACTATTATATATGCTTGGTGGAATTGTTAAAGCACTACGGCCTTCCGACCAAGACTTAAGGCAACAATATATTTGGTGGAATTCTTGGGGCACAGGTGTCTACCACCTAAATGTATTGCTGTGCTAGCTAGATGGAATTGTTAGGGCAACAAAGGCCTACCATCCAATCTTTAATGTTACGTTAACAGGTGGCATAGAAAGGCCGTATGGACCACCACCGCAAAATTAGTAAAATTCATACGGCAATATAATTCGGGGAATTGTTAGGGCCACTGGGACCTACCACAAAGTATTTAAACAAACAATATACTCGTTGGATTTTTTGGGGCACACATGCCTACCACCATCAAGTATTTATTACTCTATTCCGAGGAAAAACGATTTACGTTAACTTTAATTCAAAACACAAAACACCATTTCAAAACACAAAACACCATCACTGTCACTGGTCTTCATGAACAAACAACTGCAGTAGCTCTGTGAACACAAGGAGACATGGGTTAAGGATCAAAGATGGAGTGCGGCACCCTAGGCCGATCACACAGCAAACACAGTCTCCAAAATGTATAAGTAAAAACACATTTCCAAACAGGTAAACAGTAAGGGAAGTATTTCCCAAACGCTAAGATCGCTACCGTCAACCGGGGTAACTCGGGACGATTTTCAAGGTTTTTTGTTAATAACTTCTTACTATGAATGATTTTTGCTACAAACTGGGTGTCATTTTGTAGGTCTGGATGAGAGCTACAG
>LQNS02276621.1:4432290-4448913 GCA_001587735.2 Parhyale hawaiensis
GTCTGCCCCTGAGATAGCAGCGATGGTGGGCAGCACCTCCAGGGAGCTGATGAGGGCGTCACTGCGACCTGTAACACCATGGGGAGCTTGTCTTGTACGTGACTGGTGTTCACGGCACATTGAAAACCCGTTTATTACCTCTGCCAAGGAGGTTATGTTTTCGTCGTGATTGTCTGTCTGTCTGTCACAAAGATAAATCAAAAAGTTCCGAACCGACTTGGACGTAATTTACAGGGATTGTTAGGTATATTAGGAGGAACAGATGATGAACTTTTGGTGAAGATATGTCCATCCATTTGTTCGTTTGTTTGTCTGCCTCATTTTTCTCAATGCCATAACTCAAAAAGTTATGGATGGATTTTTATAAAAAATTAATATGAGTTGTTAGGTATATAACAAAGAGTTAATGACCAAATTTGGTAATGATCCGTTTGTTCGTTCGTTGGTTTGTCACAGTTTTTAATTTTATGCTTGTTAGCACAATAACTCAAAAAATTACGAATGGATCTTTACGAAATTTATAGGGGTTATTAGTAATGTTTAAAGACAACAATGATTAAATTTTGGTGCAGATCGGTTAGTTCGTTTGTATGTTTGACTTATGTTTGTCTTAACGTTTGTTAGCAGTGTAACTCAAAATGTTATGGACAGATCTTCAAGAAAATTGCACAAGCTGTTATTATTATCATCAAAAGGCATAAATGATTAGATTTTGGAGTTTATACAAAGAAAATTATGGTTTCAGGGCCAATTTAAATTTTTTGCTACCGTTGCCTCGCTTGGCGGAGGTATGCGCTCTCAGAGTGCTCTAGTTATATTTTGTTGTGTGATTAAAATAAAATAGCTATGTTGAATATTAGTGACTTGACTTTTTGGTGTAGAGTTTGCTGCTGAAATTACCCGAAGGGATTCTGCCTGGCCATTTGACGAAGGCGGGCACTCGCACACCCCCCTCCCAGGTGGTGTCCTTGCCGCACCTCAGCAGACCCGCGCTGCCGCCTCGCTGCTGGCGCGTTAGGCTTGGCCTATGACATATGGTAGAAAGGAGTTAGTACTGCCACACTGTGAAAGTAGAATGATAAGGACTGCGTCTATTGCGCTCACTACGTTCCCTGATGGACGTGTACGGCTTCACTATCACCTCTTGGCAACCCTACAATAGGAGTTGTTGTAATTCCAGGTTACAACTCTAATTAATTTTCCCATTTATTCAGATAATTGTCAAGAGCAGCCAGCACCCATGTATTTATAATTAAATCAGGAGGTATAGAAAACACCAGAAAGCTGTCATGATTAAAACATACTCCGTATTGCCTCGTCTATTATATTCTTACGTACAAGTTGCAAAAGTTGATAAAGATTACAAAGTTCTAAACTTTTCCAAGTTTCATCAACGAGGGAGGCCAAACTCGAGTGCAATGGAAAACTTGTCTACGTTGTCTGCCCTTAATCCACCTGGTTGTCGACTTGTCGGTTGCTTACGGATTTGCACCAAACATACACAGCGGAAAGCAGTATATTTCACGCTTTTTGGGCGGAGCCTAGTTCCTGTATCTTAAGCTAAGGTTGAGCTATAGAGAAGATAGCAGACTCTTACTGGTCAACTTCGCAGCTGAAGGAGTTTCGATAGCGTCAGATGAAATTTACGCTCTATCTGGTAGTCCAATTCGGGGACTTGGTACGACTGCGGGGTTACCTCCACTGATCTCATGTACTGTGCACCTACGTTAGCAACGTCATATCCTCGTCTGCCATGATCCCTTGTTACCTGGCATAATTTCTGCAAATTGTTTCACTTTTGTATCTCTACCTGTCACGGTGATTACGAATTACAGAAGATGGAAAATTTGCACGGAGCCGTCACTCGTGCAAATTCAATAAAGAAATGTTCAAATATATATCTACACGAGAGAGTGTAATCTACAGGCTTCCTGACATTGTAGCAGGAGCTAAAATGATTCTGATTCAATTACCAGGATTTAATCTACTAGGTAGAAAAATTGATTGGTATGAAAAAAGCCGCGCCTGATTGTGACTTCACTTATACAAGATTTTACAACAATTATTAAGCGCAAACAGAGAAGCTATACAGTATTTATATTAATTAGCTTAGTGTCTTCTTTGGTGAAAAAAAGTACTATACATGTGTTATTGTGATTTTCAATTGGCATAATATTCGTACTTGTTGATACATGTTAAGAAGAATTTTTACTTCTCGATATAATATTTACATGTTTAGATCTCGATCGTTGCAAAAAATATAAAATATTACGATACTGTGGCAGGTAGAGTGAGAGATGCTTTAATTAGAATGTGATGCATGTTTGTAGAATGTACGCTTACTACTTGTTCAATATTCATTGCCGTCGGAGTGGAAGAAAGTAACATTGCCGACTAGCAGACAGAATGGACGAGTGATGCTGTCATTAGAATATTTTTGCATGTTTGTGCACTGTGTATACATATTTGGACATTACCCGTTGTCGGAGAGGAACCAAACAAGAGTATTGTCTGACAGCCCGAGGGTGTCGAGCTTGCTCATGATGGAGTCCACAGCAGCGTCCAGCTCCAGGAGACTGTCGCCAAAGGTGCCTCGCAGAGCAGTGCCGGAGTACTCTGTTCCAGCGAACTGGGGGTGGTGCACCTGCCGGGCAGAGAAAGTGATTATGACATTTTACTTGTCGCAGTGGTCTACATTACTTCACGTGGATTGTTATACGAATTTCAATCAGCTCGTCTAGGCAGACTAGGCTAACGACAAATTAAGGCTTTTGAAATTGTTTCGATAATGGACATACTGATCGAGTAAACAGATACAAGTGCAGCAACCCATAAATGATTTGCAGGAGGGCTGACTATAACAGGAATGTACGTGTGCGACATCGCCATATTAATAGCTAGCAATCTCATTTAATTGATTACTTACGTGGTGAAACGGTACGTAGAGGAAGAAAGGCGTTTCCTGTTCAGCGTTTTGTTCCAAAAATTGATTTGCTTTATCCACAAGTTTCTGGGTCAGCGTCGTCAGCGTGGCTGGCTGCTCGGCGATTGTGGTATTGCTGTACAGATAAGCACACCTTATGATTTTTTTTCCACAGATTGATAGTGTATTTGCAGAGTGGGAAACTTTCGAAATAAATAGAAATTGCCAAGAATCTGCAACCCCAACCACCTGGCCATTACTTGGTTTATATTGCCACGTCAAAATGAGCACAGTTTGTTCGCGGCCAAAATTTTTGGTGGTCCTTGGCCTACAAACTTTTTCTTATGGCCTGTACACACGCTGGTCAAGAGCGAGTATCACCGCGTCCGAATGTGTTGATGTGTTCATTTAAATAGCACACACGTGAAAAGAATTCAAAGTTATTAAGCCCTCCAAATTGAAGAGGTGTCCGAAAACTGACTTACAACACTTGTCGAACAAACTTAACTGACCTTCAACATTTTCGTGTCTTTTCTTGGCAAACTCAAAGTTGTTTCTACGAGTGTTCAACAATACGTTCGGACGCTAAGCTGAGGAAACTGGTTCTTTTGACTAGCGTGTGTACTAGTATTAGAGAAAGTACGGCTACACTTCTTTCGATATCTTCAGGCAGCAACGTTCTTCATCACATGAGCCTTCTTGGCTTACAGGTCTTATAATTACCTCCGCCAAGGAGGAAATGTTTGTGTTGAGTTTGTGTCACCAAGCTAACTCAAAAAGTTATGCGCGAATATTCAAGAAATTTATAGGGATATCCATTCATGTTAGGAAGAACAGATGATTAACTTTTGGTGAAGATCCGCTGAACTGTTTATTTGTAGGTTTGTGCGCCTCTCTTTTCTTATTACCCTAACTCAAAAAGTTATGCACAAATTTTTATGATATTACATGAGTTGTTAGGTATATCACGAAAACTAAATGACCAAGTTTTTGTGATGATCTGTTGTCAGTTTACCTCTGTGTGCAGGTTTATGTTTGTTAGCAAAATAACTGAAGTTATGAACCGGTTTCCATGAAATTCACAGGAATCCTTAACAATGTTAAAAGACATGAATGATCTAATTTTGGTGACAATCGGTTTGAGTAATGTTTGTCAAAATATTTGTCAGCTTTTTAACTCAAAAAGTTATGACTGGATCTTCTTAAACTGTGTAGGAATAGCTGGAAATTTTGCAAGACACCAATGAAATTTTAGTAATGATCGGTTTGCCTGTTTGACTAATGTTTGTAAAAATATTTGTTAGCACATAACTCAAAAAGTAATGAATAGATGGACAAGAAAATTACAGAGCTGTTATTACAGTCAAAAAGCTCAAATGGCTAGATTTTGGTGCTGATAAAAAGGAAATTATAGTTTCGGAACCAATTTGAAATTTTCGTTAGTGTTGTCAGTACTTTGCGGAGGTATGCGCTCTCGGAGTGTTTAATTACAAATGAAACAATGATTGAAACTTGGAGGGAGGAAGGGTTGCCAGACATAAGCTGCGCAATGAACAGGTAATGATCACTGGTCGTAGATCCCCTAAAAAACGGTTGCGGAGCAGCAAAACATTGAAATGAAAAAGTTTTGCTAAATGGCTGCCCCAACTACACAACTGTGCATCTATAAAAAGTTTATAAAATGTTAGCCGTCATATTCGCTGGCTTGGCAATTACCGCTCGTACAGTTTCTTGTGGTTTTTCTTATTTTGAGTGAATGGCAACTTCAGAAAGCAGTGCACCTTCAATTTCTGCTGTTTAGAGAAACACAACAACGCTTTCGAACGCTGTGATGTGCATACACAGAAGAACGAAAGATTATCTGCAGCGAGCTTCAGGGTACTCATGTAGCACAGGTACAGTCTGGTATGGTGCTCACAGCGTGTTTTCGATTGCCAGAACTTTTTTCAAAGCCGCGAGTACTCCAATTATGACTGGTGTCTAGTAAATGAAGATGCACGCATCTATGTTGCAAAGGTCAATATGAAGCATTGCAACACATCGCAATACTATATTGCATATATATGCAGTAGATGGGGACTATGTGAAGTGTTTTGACAAGACAAAAGGAATGACTACGACATTTGAAGCAAACACATAAAAGTTTCACCTGAAGAGAGGACACGATACGGCTAAATCCCAGTCCCGGCAGGTGTCATAGCACGGCTCGTTGCCAGGGAAGCACTCGAGGCAGGGGCACATGTCATGGCTGTAGGGTATGCCGAGGTAGTCATCGAAGCCGTGGTGGGCAGGCAGGTACTGGCCCTCCAAGCCCACCCCCAAGTGCCACTTGCCGGTGATGAGGGTACGATATCCCTGAAGTGGGGGAAGGCGAGGTATTTTGAAACTTTAGGAGTGCACCGCTTAGTATATTAAAACTAGAATTGTACGTCCGAGCACTGATCTCAAAAATTATTATTGGAAGTGCCTAGACTG
The DNA here is from genome assembly GCA_001587735.2 of Parhyale hawaiensis. NCBI lineage: Eukaryota > Metazoa > Arthropoda > Malacostraca > Amphipoda > Hyalidae > Parhyale > Parhyale hawaiensis. The sequence goes on from LQNS02276621.1 coordinate 4,437,689, forward strand.
TAGGATGCGCAGATGAAAGTGTCGGTCAAGCAGGCTTTAGGCAAGGCAGCCGACAATGTCAGCTGCCTATAGACTGTAGGATGCACAGCCGACAGTGTCGGTCAAGCAGGCTTTAGGCTAGGCAGCCGACAATGTTGGTTTTGATAGCTGCCGACAATACAGTTGCCTAACATCATGCGCTGAATATAAAATGAACTTGTGCACATCAAGTTGTACCCAACTGAGGACCACTTAGGATCGGGAGCAGTACGTGTATGAACGAACAAGAGCACATTCGATTGGGTCGTCACAGTCGATCTAAGCAAACCTAGTTGACTCAACTTGTTCTGAACTACTACTAGGAATTTCAATTTCATTTCTCTGAACTAGAGCACTCTGTGAGCGCATACCTCCGCCAAATAAGGCAACGGTAACGAAATATTTAAATTAGCTCTGAATCCACGATTTTCTTTGTATCACTCCAAAATATAGTCTTTTGTGCCTTTTGATAGTATTAAAAGTGTCTGCATTTTGGAAGATCAGTTCATAACTTTTTGAGTTAGGCTGGAAACAAACATTATGACAAACATAAGTCAAACATACAAACGAATCGACCGATCTGCACCAAAATTTAATCATTCATTTCTTTTAACATTACAAACAACTCCTGTAAATTCCATAAAGATCCATTCAAAACTTTTTGAGTTATTAGCTAACAAATATTATGACGAACATTAGTCAAACATACAAACGAATCAACCGATCTGCACCAAAATTTAAACATTTATAGGTCTTGTAACATTACTAACAACTCCAGTACATTTCATAAAGATCCATTGAAAACTTTTTGAGTTATTGCGCTAACAAGCGTAAATTCAAACACAACGACAAAGAGACAAACAAACAGATCATCACAAAAATTTGGTCATTTATTCTTCGTAATATACCAAACAACTCACGTACATTTTATAAAAAGCCGTCCTTAACTTTTAAAGTTATGGCATTGAGAAATATGAGGCAAACAAACCAACAAACAAACGGATGGACGGATCTTCGCCAAAAATTAATCATCTGTTCCTCCTAACATACCTAACAGTTCGTCAATATCCGTCCATAACTTTTTGAGGTATCTTGATGACAGACAGCAGACAGACAGACAGAGAAACAGACAGACGGACAGACAGACAAAACCGACGAAAAACATAATCATAACACAACATGATCTAGGCATAGACCGCAACAGTACTTGATTGTTAGGTCCGAGTGGCCTCTGAGGCTTACGGCCATAATGGGATTTTCATCATTTTCTCAACAGCTATTATGAACATGTCTAGACACGGTCATGCAGACAAGCGCCCAAGATCGTCCCCGCCGTATCCAACATACCTTCTCCGCAAGAAAAATGTTGGGAACCTTGGAATTTTTTTCTTCAGTATTAGATAGGGGAAAAGACTAGCTCTTGAGAAAATCCCCTTTTTCCGTTGCCGACTTTTGGCCGCCAGCGTCAGACCTAAGAGTCAAGTACTGTTGCGGTCTATGATCTAAGCATTAGAAGCAACCTGATTATGTTGAGTTGACTGAAAATTTCATTTTACGGAGCAAGATTGAGTTCTTGGAATTATCGCAGGTAATTGATTAATGGTCAACGCCTGAAACTGGAACGAACTTGTTGAACCCTGAGCACCTATATGCAGCTTCGTGTATGTTAAGTAGCATGGGCTTGACCTAGATCGATTGTAAAAACCTAATAGTTGGGCAGCCCTTGCAAACTCTTGTTCGAAAAGGAGAGTTAACATGTGCATGACGATTAATACAGGTAGAAACTGACTCAAAAATTAATTAGCACAATGTAGTTTTCGTTTGAAATATAATAAAATGTCACAAATTGAAAGCTTTTTTGACGATTCTTCATTTCATTCTAATTTAAGATTATGGTCTCTGTGCATGTCGCCTAGTAACTTTGCCTATCGCCCTACCAAAGTAATGCTGCAGGCAACTTGACCGCAACTTTCTCCCAAACTAGAAGAGTCACATGCACTGGTTCTCGCTGAAAGTAAAATGTCCGCTACACCCAGAAGAGTTTAGTTGTGCCGTCAACCAGATTTACAAAGCTATGGCGCCAAAGATGCAGGACCCAACAATAAGTGCGAAGGACATCTCCACTTTTCGTTAGGTCATCTCCCTCGTAGTCAGAAACGCCGATACTACAACACCGATAAGCATACAATTAGATTCAATGGGCTGCTCAATCGAGTAACATGTATGCAACTTGACGACACACCCTAACAGGCAAGCTCGTTCGTGCAGCAGATATATGTTCTTTGATTTAGATGTAAACAATATAGAAAATAGTAATTATTATAACTACCCTATGTTGGGCAATTGTATTGTCGGCAGCTATCAAAACCGACATTGCCGGCTGCCAAGCCAACTCCACCTAGATAGCTGTTGCCTAGGTGGCAACAGAGCCTGAGCCTGCTTGACCGACACAGTCGGCTGCGCAGCATACAGTCTGTGCAGCCGACTTTGTCGGCTGCCTAGATACTTCCAAGATTATTAACGCAAATAATGTCTGTAGCTGGAAAAAGCTAATGAAAAGGTGAAATAGACAACCGTTATCAATGATGTCATCTTCACAATATAAGTAAATTAACTATTTGTTCAACGCTCACAGATGTGTTCTTTTACCTGAAAATTAATTAATCACTCACAATCAACTGAAACAATTTTTTGAAATACTGTAGTGAATTTAGAGTTCATGTAAAGAATTTTTCATTCGGTCGTTCTTTCGATGTTTAGTCTGGCATAAACTAATCACAGCTATGCCGTATAACAAATGACACTGTCGAAATTCTTGTCCTGACTTGATCTCGACTAATAATCGAAATAAAACTTTAAATATTAAATTTTGACATAGTGAATATTAAATGCTAGCAAAGCTAAAGCTTGAACTGAAATATATCTAGGAACTTACGAGTGTCTTTAGAAGCTTAGCGATGGAAGTTTCATTTGTAGGAAGGCCATAGATATTTTCTGGGTAAAGCGGTCCAGGGTAGATACCAGACCTGACCTGGTAACGTCCAGTGAGCAGTGATGCCCTTCGGAAGGATGCACAGACAAGTTTAATCAAAACATTCAAACTAGAGAGACTCTGAGAGGACATACCTCCACTAAGCCAGGCAACAGTAACGAAAAATTTAAATTGGTTCTGAACTATGATTTTCTTTGTATCAGCACCAAAATCTAATCATTTGTGCCTTTGATAGTATAAATAATGGTTGTAAATTTCATGAAGATCCGTTCATAACTGAGTTATGCTGCTAACAAACATTATGACAAACATAGGTGAAACACACAAACAGACCAACCGATCATTACCAAAAGTTAATCATTAAGGTCTTTTAACATGACTAATAACTCCAGTAAATTTCATAAAGATCTATCCACAATTTTTTGAGTTATTGTGCTAACAAGCATAAAATCAAACATAGCGACAAACAAACGAACGAACATATAGATCATCCCAAAACTTGATCGTTTACTCTCCGTAATATACCTAATAACTCATTTAAATTTCATGAAAATCTGTCCTAACTTTTCGAAATATGGCCTTTGAGACATAGGCAGTCAGACAAACAAACAGACAGATGGATGGATTTTCACCAAAAGTTAATCATTTACTGTTAACATGCCTAACAATCCCTGCATATTTCGTGAAGATCCGTCCACAACTTTTTTAGTACTCTTGGTGACAGACAAAAAGAATAACAGAAGAACAGACGGACAAACACGACAAAAACATAACCTTTTCGGCAGAGGTAAAAATGCAATAAGGTACATTATTATACAGCACTGGTTAAGTTATATCCTGCAAAGGACGATTGCAGACGTGATCTGGAAGTGGGTGAAGAGCTTGCTCTCGTAAGCGCCAGTAAAATCAAGGCTGGGTAACGTACATCGCAGGCTATCACGTCGGTAACTCATGGCTGAACCCCTAGGAGGATAAAAAGAAGCACCAACGTGATCACAAACATATTAAAAACCAGACGTTTCGGAGTTTTAAAAATCCATCATCAGTGTTCTGAAAATGAAAATATTTGGATTATACAAGTAGTTAAGACTCATTAATAACAAAAATATATCCATCATAAGTTCCTAACCGTTAAAACTCTATGAAATAATGGAGAGCTTAACAGCCGATGCGCACTCGCTTAGCTCAGGCCTACGTTTAAAAATGTACAACGATTCTAAAATGCGGAAGTCAGCCGTGGTTTGGGTCGTGTCTAAAATAGAAAAATTATTGCTCCTAAAAACATGGTCACTATTGATACAATGGTCACGGATGGAAGATTTTGAAGGTTTTGTTATAAGTTGACCAGTTCGAAAAGAGTTCCTCTGTGTTGGGCGCACCTCACAAACAATTGGATGTACCATCTCTCGCAGCGGTCACACCTGTAATTATACACCACTGAGGAGCGCACCAACACATCGGATACTTCTCTTCGATTAAAAAATGAACCTATTTTAAAATGATTTTTAAAATATATACATGGATCAAGGTGGGGAAAATACTAGTGTATTTTTGAGACGATTTCTTGCTTCCTTTTTTCTGTTTGGAACCCGATTAATGGCAATTGCACGTATAACCGTAATTTGCATACAGTGGGGAATTTAGGCTTCTGATGAAATTTGCTGTTTAGAAAGTATTTTAATTTTTGTTGAACTAAATGTAACGGGAAGTTATTCATTGTAAAAAAAATTCGCAAAAAATCAGTCTCGAGGTGAAACAGTGCAAATGTTGAGGATATTCATATGCTCTATTGAGAAAGGTTGTTATTATAGAACTTTTGTATTGGAAGTAAATGTTGCTGAAAAAGTTTGTCCCTAGGCTGGTAAAAGTCGCTTTTCTAAAAACAGAGGTTGAAAATTGATTGTTTTCTTTACAAACATAGACGTCTAAAAACGATAGTTTTCTGTTCTGTTCAGTTTCCATTGTGAATTTAACATATGCGTGACATTGATTAAAATAATAAAATAAAAAATACGTGTGCCTGCTGATGATTCCTAAATAAAATGAAAGTATCGTCTAGATAGCGTCGATAGAATGCGGGTTTACAGTTTTCTGGACAATTCTCTAAATACCTAGACTCAAAATCATTAAGAAAAATATTAGCGATAATTGGTGACAAAGCTGACCCCATTGCTAAATCGTTAATTTGTTGGTAAATCCTGCCATTCAATCTAAAATAAGTATCCTTCAAAGCTAGTTTTAAAAGTTTTTTAAATTCTAAACGTGACAATCCAAAAGGTGCTGCTAACTGCTGATTAAAAATTTTATTCAAAATAATATTTACAGCTTCATCGACGGGAACATTAGTGTACAGAGATTCTATATCAAAAGAGCACATGTAGTACGCATCTGAATTCTTTATAGACAGTATAGATTTAACAAAATCGGTAGAATTAGAGACTAGATAATTATTTTGTACTAAGGGTTGCAAATACTGAACTAGAACTTTCCATAACTTAAAATTATGCATATTATGCATATCCGAAACGTCTGATTTTTAATATGTTTGTGATCACGTTGGTGCTTCTTTTTATTCTGAAAATAAGATTCCCAGTGAATGAACCTAACCCTTAGGAGATGGTGGCCTGCAGCTCCTCGGATGACGTCACGTGGAGCGACACTTAGTGTAATGATTAGGTGCTGGCAAGCAAGGGGCAGGGGTGAGTGATGACTGTTCTTGCTGATTGATGATAAATTTTACTGAAACCGGGTATTTTTGATGTTACAGTGTTTCGACAAATGTTTAGCTAGATACTGCTATTTCTCAAATGCCCATTGCTTCAAGTTTTTTCTCTTATAACGTGTTTATGCTATTTTATGAGTTCTCAGTTAGTGAAAAACATGTTTTTGGCCCATTAGTATACAATTTTCACAGCATGATCATGCTTTTTTTATTTTTTATTAAAGCCAAGTTCAACTCTTTTACAAGGGAGTGGATGAACTTACGAAATTTATCCAGTTCCCTGTTTTTGCGTTTCTCCTCCGCTAAAAGGACGTGTGGGGGGAGGCTTACGGCATCATTGCGTTTAGTAACTTATTATGTAGTTCTATCATGAGTAGAACTTACCTGGATGGACTACAAATGGAGCTTGTAACATAGAAGTGCGTGAAGAGTTTGCTCTCGGCAGCCATACGGTCAATGGCGGGCGTGTAGGAGGTGGGGTGCCCGTAGCAGCTGAGGTCGCCGTAGCCGAGGTCGTCCACCAGGAACAGCAGGAAATTGGGTTGAGTTGCTTTCTGTTGGTGTTCCTCTGCTTCAAAAGGGAGCTTCTCCCCACTCAGCCACCCGGCAACGGCGTGCAGTGTCAGGAGGGCGAACAGGAGACGCAGCATCACTGCACGAGCCATTGCTGTGCTCATGTTGAAGATAGTAGACTGAAGCTCGTGATGGCAGCGGCCTATTCAAAGCTGAGTGATGGATATTCAAGTGGACACCTTGACCACTGCACGTACTTCGATCACCGGGCAGTAAGAATAATCGACTGTTGAGAGAGTGTGCTCATATCAATTTTGAAGAACTTCTGTTCAGTGAGTTGAAGGCCGAAAGATCTTATCTGTGTTATCACCCTCCTATCTGACAACGTAAATATATCATAGAACTACGAACTTATACGTCTTTTCCCAAAGTAAGCGATAATATTATTAACCCAATCAAGATAATTGTAAATAGCCTAATTATCCCGATGAAGATATATACAAACAAAATTTGATGTACAATTTGCTCTCTGCTATGCTGAATATGCAACAGAAGTAACACACAGTAAATGGCTAAAATAGATGGTATTCAAAATTGTATCCGTCTCTGAACCAAATAACTTAGCCAATAACAAAGTTATTCTATCCAAGTGAACAAAGCTGATTGAATTTCAAAGTTGTCAGCAGCTATCAAAACCGACATTGACGACTGCCAAGCCCACGCCACCTAGATAGCTGTTGTCTAGGAGGCCTTGGCCTAGCCCAGAGCCTGCTTGACCGACATTAGCGTGAGAAAGTTCATCGAATAGACAGTTAAGATTCGTGAACAGTTTTTTTTTCGGTATGCAGTGGAAAATGTGTGAAGATGTTTTGTTTTCAGCTATTCTATTGCAGCGAAAAGGTTTATAAAAATACCTATCCGCCTAACGGTTTGGTTCGCTCCAAAAGAAGCTGTGCACTGGAGTTTTTTAATATTTCCAAGCAAGCAGTGAAAGTTAAGACACGTCATAGGCTTCTACTCAGAGAAATCAAATGATTATTGTGTGAACTTAGTTTCATTCAGAACCTAAAATATTCAGTAAATTCTGAAATTAGGCTTTTGAAGTTCACAGCAAGCTGCCTGCTGCTAGAGGTGCAGCGTAGTTGCCAGACGTGCGAAAAAAATTTCTCTGAAAAGGGATCGTTTTGATAAAAAACTCTAAAAGATGATTTTTAAGGGAAATTTTTGTGCAAATATATAGAGAAGATTAATATTAGCTAAAATTTACAGCAGTTGCACTCGTTATATGTTTGTTTATTATACTTGTTTTTTGGCAGCTGTTTCTTCACCTCATTTAAGGGTGGTCAAAATAGCCTTAAACTTACGTGCAAAAATAAGGAAAATCTCTTCTGACGGGAACACGGAGAGTGATTCTGCATACGCCCGCAGCCCACAAAGCGTATTTTTCTGAAGTTCAGGGAAAATTTTCATGCATCCCGGCCAATGTTATTATAATTGACAGTGTTAGATCTGGGAATGTATTAAAATTAACTTTGTAACCCCCTCTTTGTTTTAATGCTACTAAAAATGAATGTTTCAAACTCGTAAGGCTGCTTTCTGTAGTTTTAGCCTAATTTCCTTATTTCATAGGCATCGGAAGTACAACCGATGACGATGCCCATTGTATGCCATCCCCGATGGCATGTTCAGTCATTTCATCGGACCATTTCTTCCTCATTACACCATCGCCGATCAAAAAATGGTAATCGCCGATTGTATGATACGGTTTCCATCGGGCCATCGCTATCGCCGTTGAATTTTTGCGAAGTTCCATTGTAACATCGTAGTTTTTCTTGTGGCGATGGTCTACAGACCATCGCCATCGTATAATCGGCGATGGTCATAGTGTCAGGCTTTGTTCTCAACTAGATCAACTTGGAGCGCAGCAGCGAGTATCATTATCCGTGTTTAGTTATTTTTAGCTGNGTCTTGCGTGCTCCGGCGGCCACCCCTGTCTGGAGTTGTGATCAGCTTCTTCCATCCGAAGATAATTTTTACGGCTTGAGGGACGGAACATTAATCTCTTGACTATCTTTTTTCCATCCACTCGCGTAGCCAGCTAGCGTAGTAGTGTGTAAATTATTGTCATAACAATATTCTCGAATAGGAGTGTCTTATGATTCATCTGCTCTTGCAGCATATCAAATGTTAACAATTTATGCATTAATCTTAAGAGGTGGCCGTGATTGTCATCAGAAGTGAAAAATGTGCTGCAAGGCTTTTAATATTTTAGCTAACCATACTTGATCCTATTACTCTTCATGTAAATTACTATTGTTCGCGACACGCATAGCTCTTATAACCAGTGTAACCGTATGCGTGACGCTTATAGCTCATCAAGTTATCAGTCATTTGAGAGTTGTCGTTCAGACCGTTGTAATTTTTCATTATTTGTTCATCAGAACTATTCAGATTTCTGTTTCTAAGTTGTCGTATGTTAGCAGCACAGTAGTGTTCATTACGACAAAATATGGTCGAACTGCTCGTGAGGTTTACTAGCTAGAGCAGTTACATTTACACCAAGCGTATAAATTGGCATGATCGCTTATCAGTGTATTGCTTACTACATAGCTCGTTTGGAGTCCGTGCTACCCGGTCTACAAGCCTTAGTCTATAGTGATGTTCAACCGGGATCGAGGGTAGAGTGGCGTTGAATCATTTGCATAGTTATGCTCTCTTGTACTTACCTTATACGAATTGAAGCAAGTGTATTCTAGTGTTATTTGCAATTTATTTCTCTTGCTCTTGCACTTAACCACAATTCCAGGCTCTAGTATTTTATATAATAAATATATATATTGTTACAAGAGGACTTATTCTTAGGCGGATTGTTGTCCTTTGAGACAGTGAGAGTAATTATTAGGAGGCTATGAATGTACCTCTCACAAAACAGTTTCGAAAATCGTGAGAAAGTTCAAAGAAGCTTCTAAAACATGCGATCCGTTAGGCCAGGGAAAAAATGATCCGTTCAAGCTCAACGTCTCATCACAGCCTCGTTCTGTCATTAAATTAGCCAGAAAAGCAGAAGTAAGTCAGACTGCAATGCGTTTACTCCTCACGCAAAATGCAGGAAGGACACGGACTTTCGTTTACAGATGAACGTATGAGAATTAACTTAAGTCGACGTTCCTAAATTTCTTGGAAGATGGCATGCAGCCCAATTCAATCTTAACTGATAAAAAAAAAAAGAAATTCAACGTTCATAAAACTTTGAATAATCAGAATGATAGACTTTGGTTTATAGACAGGTCACTAGAAGGCAAAAGAGTGACACGACGACAGAATCCACTGTCGGTAATGCTCTGGGCTGCAATCACCACCTCTGGGAGGTCTTCTTTAGTTTTTGCTTCTACAGGAGTCAATCTCAACAACCAGAGTTACATTTCTGACATATTGAGCTGCTTCCCTTGCACTTAATTACCATACTGTGTTGCGTCTTGGACCCTTCAACCAGACTACTCCATCATATGGCTCAAAACTAACTCAACGATGGATTCAGGTGTGCAGGAGGAAGATTCAGGTGGAAGAAGCGCCTTTTAATTAAAAAGGAGGATAGGGAGCGTAGAAAGAAAAACGAGACTACCACAGCCTCAAGAACGAAGATGTGCTACCAATGGCGAGAGATGAAGCGTCTATGCGACCCTGCAATGTCAAGAAAAATTTGAAGCATGCAGAAAGGTTATAGGAGGGAATATGAGCTGCTGATAAGCGTGAGCGGGAAAATGTGGAAACTTTAAGTCAGAGAAAAAAGGACCTAAGCATGAAAGTCCGACAAAGGATCAACGAAGAAAATGAAGAAGCAAGTCAGAGACGAAACGATTCCTTACCGGCCTATATTAAGCAAAAATACCGATTATTGCGTGAATTTTTTCACGCACGGGTCCACTAGTAATATCATAAAACACTTCGTGTATTTATTTCTTTCATGTCCACTCTTAAGGAAATAGATAAGCAAAAAATAGGCCAGGTTGCAGATTTTCTTATCACGTTACGTTTTCATAGAGATCGATGACCAGGTTGCAGAAGATGGCGAAATTGGGATCCTTTTCCTTTTATCTGAATGCAATATTTGCTTCAAACACTTCTTGAAATCGGAACAATATATATACAGCATGTGGAGTCCGATTCTAGAACTTTTTTCTCTCAGCTTACAACGTATAAATTCGGCAGATAATCAACGGAGCACTCACGACGGGCATTAGACAATTATTTCAAGGGCAGTAGACAGTTATTTCATCTTGCTTACTGTCTTTCTCCGAAACTTCAGCACTTCAATGAAGCAGATATTTAAGTATGGAAGACAGTATCACGGATACGGTGCACTCACATTACATATAAGCTGGCTGAAGTTCAATTCAAGTTTATAGCAGTGTTTTACTTAAGATTTTCCTTTGGAAGACGCACGTTTAATAATTAAAAAAAAAATGATTGCGCGCGTGAAAGAAGAACGAGGCTACTACAGTCTCAAGAACGAAGACGTGCTACCAATGGAGAGAGATGAAGGGCCTATGCAACACAGTAACAAAAAAGACTTGAAGCAGAAATATCACACAAGGGAATAAGAGTTGCTTATAAGCGTGAGCTGAAAAATGTGGAGACGGCAAGTCAGAGAAGAGAGCAAACAGATCGATTACTGCGGGTTTTTTTTTTCACGCACGGGTCCACTAGTCCACTGCATGTTCTGCATGTATCAATTAGAGAGGCGAAGTCTTGGTGGGAGTGTTCGTTTCTTTCATGCATAATCAATTTCGCTTGAGCTTTCTTTAGCTGCATCTTTCCGTAGCAGTTAAAACTTCACGCTGAACAGACGCTTTTTATATTCAACTAGTGCACCAAACGCCACCCTTCTGTTGAATAAGTCATGAAAGTATGTACTTCAAAATATCTTACCATCCTATCGAAAAAGTTCAGAATAGTCCAAATTTTCCCATGTCCACAAAA